>RCUC01112417.1:0-35617 GCA_003697995.1 Taxidea taxus jeffersonii | reverse complement strand
TTATAGGCACTTTCTTTATACTTCCTTAGAATTAAAGAATTATGATCAATGGAGAAGAAAAACTTGTCCTTTTATCAGAATTAGACCATGTTTCATTTTCTGATTCAGTGTATTTTTCATCATATTCCTTTCCAAAAATTGAATGTGATTGTTTTTCTTACTTTATTTTAGTGATATGCAAATTAGAAATGTTATAGCTAATCAATGTCACCAAAATAGTTGTTTTAAATAACCAGGACATGAACTCTTTAGCAAGATTCAGTCAGTTCTATTTATAGTTCCCCTAAGCTATGAACTATTTGTACACCCATGTTTCTGCATAATGACTTTTCAATGTGGTTTCAGTAATCATTCCAGAAGGCACAATCTCAAAATATCTATATGCATAAAGAATATATTTAAAATAAAGGCTAAATTGGCTGGCCATACATTAAACCATTTGCCTGTGAAATCACTTTGTGAAATATCTCCATACAGGAGAGGTTCCAGCCGAGTGTAGGACATAGCAAACATTTTTTTGCTTACCATATTGTATCACCATAACTTCTCCTGGAAACACTTCTTCCTCTAAGTGTCCTCTTAAAACACTTCTTCCTTCTTTCTCTAAGATGACAAGCCATTTTGAGAATTTGGTCTTAATTTAGCCCACACAAGATTAGCAGAAGAGTGAGACTCTCAAACTACTTGCCCTTAAATACTTAATAGCTGAAATGAGAGGTTGCTGGTGATCTTCAAAAAAAAGTGTGTTAGCATGAGACTCACTCTCCCAGTTTCAGAGATGAGGGGTGCAAAGAATGAACACAGTGAGTTTTCTTGGAAGAGCTCTTGTCTTCTATGTTTCTGAATGAGAAACTGTTCATTCCCGTCCCCGCCCCCCTCCCTTTTTTGGGCTTTGGATGGGAAGACATTTAAGAGAGCCGTATTTTGAGTTTCAAAACAAAAATAATTCATTTCCTTTGAGCTTTTCTTTAATCAATTTCATGAGTGAAATCTTTTAACACAAATGAATAATGCTTTTATAAATATATCTGGTCTTTTACAAGATTATATTAAGGTAAGCACATTGTGTTCTTTCTTGCCAACTCTCTACCTTCGTGGGTGTGAAGAGAGACATCAGATCCAGACTTACTCATTATTTCAGACCTCTAGTAATAGAGAAGAATCCCTGCCTTATACCCTTAATTGGAAAAATTTCTCCCTCTTCTCCACCCAAATAACAACACTTTCTCAAATTATTAGAATCAGATTGGCTAGAAAATAATTCGCTGCCACTTACCATATTATATTTTTCTAAATTTCAGGCTAACATGCTCTCTTATGTGAATCTTTGGCCAATGTTTACAGATAGAAAAGATAATGAGCAAATTAATGGTAACTGCTCCTCAAAATAATTTTTATTTGTCAGCTACCACTATTTGTGCGCCTTTAGAAAGTAAAAATTATACAAACATGCTGTTTTTGGAGGTCTTGTTTCGCCTCCCATGGTCAAAGGATCCAAGTGAATTATGTACTAGGGATCTTAACCAAGATATAGAAATACCAGTGAGTAAAGACTCGTAATTTTGCATTTGGTAATTTTTCTTGCGGCCACAAAGTAATTTTTGTATGTCTATTCTTATCTCTGCTATCTATATGGACATACATATGAATGGTACATGATCATTAACAATTTTGAGGATGTTGAAAAATATAATTTAGTTTTAGGTGTGCATATTTATAGTCTCTAAACGAAGATACCTGCACCATCTCTTTTAGATAAAAAGTGAGTTATATACTCCTCCCTCCAATGACTACACCTATTTTCCTTATATAAGCACATGACATCATCGTTTAAATCAAACCGATTTCTAAGCACCACAGCTGTTACTAGTTATTTAGAAGTCTAATTTGAGCAGAATGTGTCACGCCAACTTTGCACACACACGCTCACACAGGCAGTATTCACATTAAAACTTTCACCTCTATTAAATAGCAACAGTTCTTCAAAAATTCCAACACTCTACTCTTAACAACTAAATAAAATATGTGTCTTTGAGGAGTAATGTGCCTATTTTATTTTTATTCCTAGAGGCAAATCTTGCATAGACTGGTGCGGTTTTGTTACCCGGCTGTCACTTTAATCAGTTCTCAAAGACGCATGTGACACTGTGTGAGCGTTGTCTTCCAACCTCATTGTTTTATTCTTCCTGAATTAAGGGTAAATCTCTATGACTTTGTTTTCAATGGAGGTCACATAGATAGAGCCATCAATATTGAAATAGCATTTTCTCATGCAAGCAGAAGCTTTAATAGCCTCTACAAGGGTTTGTTCCTTGGGGAGACTAAATTCAAAATGGCACAAGCCATCTGTTGTGGTGGGAATTTTCAGTTTCCTTGTTCTGCATCCCTCCTCTCTCCCCCTCTCTCCTTCTCCCACTCCCCTTCCCCTTCTCCTTTTATTTTTCATTTGTTTAAAGTGAAGTTTTATTACCCATTCTTGAATTTCAAGTTTGCTAACTCATAAAAATATAACAGGTTCACAAACATTTTTAGAGAGGCACACTGTATGCCCAGAGCAATGGAAAATTCAAATTTGCATTATTGAGCCCAACAGTCAGTTTATTGTCTACTGAGGAAATTTCCTACTGCTCTGGCCATGGAGGGCTTTAGGGCACAGAGAAGCTGTAGTAGGGCCCAGATGGGTGATCGTTGCATACCTCCAAATCCTGATCTCAGAAGGGATTTTGCTGAGCTGGACTTAATGTGAGAATCATTTTTTAGAAAGAATGTTTCTTTGGGTAGAACTTTGAAATTTCTCCAAACTTGAGATGAAAGAAATTGATGAAGGAAGATTGCTTAAATATTCATATACTGAGAATACGCCACTACCCTGAACAAAAATAGAAATAATTGTGGGTGTCAGCTTTCACTAATAAACTGTAAGTGGAATGTAAGCAAATACTGTCTTATTCCTACTATAACCCTAATCTAGAACAGGGTATCTAGCACACATTAAGTGCTCAATCAATATTTGTGGAAGGAAGCTAGGAAGGAGGAGAGGAAGGCAAGGAGGGAAGGGAAAACAGGAGCAAGAAAAATAAATCTACAGTGGAAAACAAAAGCTCTGAGCTCTTTAAAAAGCATCATTTCTTGTGGAATACCAACTCTAATATAACACACTAAAAGAATGGTAGAAAACATGAAATCTACAAATTATGGAAAAAGTTCTTAAAACTAAATATCAGCACTATAATTACACTAGATTCAGTATGAACTTGGCCTCCAGATTTGACATTCTTTGTGTGAGTCTAGAGTTGAGATGGTTTTTTAATAATTTGCAACTTCAGCTTGTCTAAGTCCTATTGTTTACAATAGGACTGGGATGAACAAGGCTTCAGACAAAAGTATGATTCTTCCTGTTTGAAGAATTCCCATGCCATAATGAGGTATCTACCAGTCACCAGTAGCTCCCAAACTTGACTCAAGGAAGAACTATGGATTATGTCTAATTCAACTTTCTAGACTGTGTTTGTTTTATTCAAATTCATTTGTAGTGGTAAGATTTGCAGGATGTGAAATCAGACCATATGAACATTGCTATGCATTACTATTCAAGTGCAATATTTTCCCTGGGATGTGGACTTAATTTCCATTTTGTCTCACTAGATGGGCATGAGACCTAGAAATCACAGGCTGTATACGGAATACAGGATATATGAAAGGGAATAATGGTAGCCATGGAAAGACAGCCTGAGGCCAGTATGCTGGTGTCTCGTTGTGTCGCTCCTCAATCTTTTATGTTCAATCTTGTTTTCACCTGGTGCAGAGTCAGGTTAACATTTATCCCCCTCCCCTCAACCGTTTGCCATAACTGGTGCGACTTCCTTTCATTGGACTAAAATAATACGGTATCGTTCTGGAGAAAATGAGAGATAGACTTTTGAGACCATGCATGGATGGTAGAATATTTTTTGGCAGATAAATCATTTCTTCAGGTGAAATCTTTCTTAGAAATTTCAAAGGAAAACATTAATTCCAAGTTGCTCTGATGGAAGTCTATCCTCCTTTACTCCCCTTGTACCCATCCTGATTCTGAACATTGATTCTTAGGTTAGGCCAACTGTGATGAAGTGACTCCCTGCCTCTGTGATATCTTTCTCTGCTAGCCTTATGTTTACATGACTGCTCCTTCATTGGTAGCCCAGTGCAAAACATTGCTTCTAGGTGGGCTTCTGTGTTAAGCTTATTTGTTTTTTTCACCCCTTTTCCCTGAAAATGTATATTATTCTCAATGTGCCTTTTCTAGATGTCATTTTTTTAAAGGTTTTATTTATTTATTTGTCAGAGAGAGCAAGCACAGGCAGGCAGAGTGGCAGGCAGAGGCAGAGGGAGAAGCAGGCTCCCTGCTGAGCAAGGAGCCCGATGCGGGACTTGATCCCAGGACACTGGGATCATGACCTGAGCTGAAGGCAGCTGCTTAACCAACTGAGCCACCCAGGTGTCCCTCCAGATGTCATTTTGTTGATTTGCTGAGAAGTTGAATGTTGTATGACCCAAATACATTTTCTTCATTGTTCACTAAACTGTAAACTCTTTTATGACAAGGATCATGTTGTATGGGCTTCCGTGCCTTATGCTTGCTTTTCATTTATCTTTGCCTCCCTCGTGGGCAACTAAGTGGTATGGAGGCTTCCATTTTTGTTATAAAACAATGATAGCTATTAAAGATTAGTAGCAACCAGTTCTACAATGACCAAATTTCAATGCTTATGTGTTGGTTGGCCACCAAAATCCATTTTTCTTTTTTTTTTAAAGGTAATATATGGCTGGACATATTACTGCCCTACTCTAGACTGAATTTCTTGGCCTCTCTTGCAGCTAGGTTGGTTAGTGGGACTAAGTTTTTATCAATGGGGTATATATTCAAGTGATACATTCTGTTTTCAAACAATGTGCTCTACTGTGTCACTTACTTAAAAGGAAATCACGTATATCCCATTTCCCTTTTTCCTTCCATACCATGGGCTGAAATAAAGATGTGACCATAATCCAGTTAATCAAGTTGATGACAACAGTGCTTTAGGGAATTGGAGGTTTGTGTGTGTAACAAGATGAAGGCAAAGTAGGCAACCTGAGACCTGAGTGACTTTCTAGAACAGAGCTGTGCCATTCACTGGAACTTCCCTTATACTTCCAGATAGGTGCTTGAAAGAAAAATAAAATTCTCTCTTCCTCAACTCACTATTGGGGATCTATTTATTACAGAGGACTTAGCCTGAAATCTCACTAATGGTATACACCTCCCATCAGGAGGAGTATACAATCATCCTAGCTTTACACAAAATATTAACATTTGAGAGAGTCAGGGACCTAGCTGCCCTTCTCTTGCTCTCGTGTACAGAGTGATGGTCCTTCATGAATAACTCAGTTCCTAAAGACTATTCATTGAGCAAGTGCCAAATCAAAGTATAAAATGGGCCCTAAATTAAGAAACAAACATGAGAGGGCCATCAGGCTCTACAGAATTAAAGCAATAAGTCGTTACACAAAGAGGGGCACCTGGGTGGCTCAGTTGGTGAAGCATCTGACTCTTGGTTTCAGCTCAGATTGTGATCTTAGGGTCCTGGGATCTAGCCCCGTGCTGGGCTCCATGCATAGCGGGGAGTCTGCTGGAGATTCTCTTTCTCCTTCCATCCCTCTCTACCCATACCTACACTCTCTCTCTCTTTCTCAAATAAATTAATAAATATGTTTTAAAAAGAGTTACACAAAGATATAAATGGAGCACAAAATTTCTCTTAGTCATATGGTTAAGGTTATCCTTTATCTATTCCTTGGTGAGGAGGAACTGGGGAAGCCAAAACCACTGTATATCCTTGATAGTTCGTTCGATAATATTAACCCTATATATTTTTATTATTGGTTGAGTTTATTCATCCTAATAACTTTATTGTTATCTTCATAACTCCATAATTCTCCAGCCATGGAGAATTATAGTATATAGTTACCTGTTCAAGCAGACCCTATCTGGTTTAGTGAGTTGATATTCTAGCATCCAGAATAGATAAAACTAAATAGCCAGCATTTGATTTATTATTCTTTTTCTAAGAATTCTAGGTTCAAATTGGAAGTATATGGCAAATTTCTCCTTACTTTGATTTCAGAATGCAATCAATATTCATCAGTTTTTTTTCATACAAACAACCCTTTTGTTGAATGCACAGTATTTATGCATTTTATGGATCCTGGGGATTCAGAGTCAAGTCACAATCTTCACCATCTAGAGAAGGAGCTGGTAGCACCCGTTGATTTCACTCTAATGGCTGCCATGTTTCTGGACTTTACTCTCCTGGTTATTTTTGTTTTCTTTACCTTCTATTCCATTCATTTCAGTGGTGTACTTTCCAACTGCTTATGTGGTAGGTTAAAGGTGATGGTAATTTTTGACTCATCATTCAGATTTTTGTATTTTGTTGGATTTATATTGATATTCACAACAATTTTAATAAAGACAAACTTGTTGGTGTCCCCATATAACTAGCTGATTATAAGCAGTGGTCATTTTGGAAGTATTTCCACTTTTGGAAAATTTATTACAAATATTGAAGTTAATATATATGTCACATTTAAATGTTTAAGTAATGCATTCAAAAGTAAATATGGACACTCACCTTGTCGTTTAGATGTCTTAAACTCATGTACAGCATTCCTATGTTGCATCGAGAAGGTGAATTATGTATCTTAGGTATTCCTGTTATTTGACTGTGTGTTATTTTCAGTGGTTTGGAAAAAGTAGATTGTCTCTCAAGGTAGGTTTTCATTATCTGCATGCTCCGGGCATCCTAATAGTTAATACCGAGCAACTTACACTGGCTGAGTTCCTTCTTCCATTTGATGGCTCAACTGAAGCTTGATGTTTATGGTGGAAATTGTCTTGATTTCTTTAGATGAGATGAGCATCCAAGGAGTTTGAAAATGTGTTTTAATTAAGATTCTGCTAAATTTTACCAGACACCTACTTGGAAAACAAAGCAACTGAATAATTAACTCTGATGAGAGCAGATGCTGGTCTAATGACAACCTGTTACCGCTCAAGTGCATCATTAGTTGTTTTACTGTGCTCCTTTAATATGTCCAGAGCTCTCCTCTTTTAATGAATACATTGGTTACAGTGTACTTAAAATAATTCCTCGTTCTGGACTGCTGTAAAAGATATTTGTAGCATCTGCAAAATTCTTCATTTAAATAATTTGGTCCCCACCCACCAACCCCCTCCCTTCATCTATTTGGCATGTGCTTGGAACCAAATTCTTCTTTAGTTTTCCTTGAGGGATTATTTTAGTCATACATCGAGCGAAGCTTACAAATGGATGAGAATCTAATGATGCATTTATTTACAGATGTGCATTTCCGTTCCCTGCTTTGTTGTTGGGGGGGTGGGAAGAGTTTAAAGGCTCTCCCTCCCCTCCCTAACCCCACCGGTGTTACGGGAAAAGCCATGCATTTGACAAAATAAGAAACAGAAATAGCCTCGTCTTTGATTTCATGGATAGTTGTCAGATATGAATTAGTATCGAATTCTCTTTCAAGTGTCTGGCTCATATTTCAAAATAGTAAGCTATTATTCCTTTCTTTTCTTTTTAATGCTACAATAACGCTACACCGCGGTTCTCTATTATAGCATGCATTAGTTTTATATTAAAAATCACAGGCTTACGGTTTAAACCGTAGGCACAACACAGAGCAACCTGACCAGCAGCATCAATTGTCAAACTGAGGCAGAGTAATTTCCATTTGTCTCCCATATTCAGAATGGTGACACCCCCCCCACCCAGAATACGCATACCCTCTCCCTGAGAAGCTGAAGTGGTTTGGGGGAAATTCATGAATGAGAAATGAGGATGATAAGCATATCTTTGAGATGACCTTAAATAATGTTCTGGTAAAAGCAGAGGCAAGGATCACAGAGGTACACGTGAAAGGGAAAGACAATGGTTTATCCGTAGGGGCTTGACACCATTCTGTTCTGCGCTTCCTTGAGAGCTGTCGGGCCGGGAGCTGGTCAGATGCTCGGGGCCTGCCAGCCTAGAGAGTTCAAGACCCAGCCGCTTCCTTCCGCTGGAAGTTCATTCCAGTATTCTTTAAAGATCTAATGGGGGAAGAAAGCCGTACATGAAACTGGCTGAAGCACTGTACTTTATCAAGTCGTATTTAAAAGAGGTCGTCTTACTGTGGTAAGCAAGGTTGGAAGCATTTCCAACGCCTTCTTTTGTGGAGAGCAAAAGGAAACGAGGCATGTCAGTAATTTGTTTGCTGAAAAGTGCTTCAGAGTGGTTTTATGCATTCACAATGGTTGACGATCCCCTTTCACTCATTAAAAATTCTGGTTGATAGCCAAAAACGTTTTAATATAGGCGGTGTGGAGAAAGCTGCGCTTCTGTTCTGGCCTTCAATCCATCTACGCCAAAGCTGTGCCTAGAACCTGGTTTTAACGTGGCCTCACAGGAGCCGGGCTCCCTTCCTGTTGGACGGTAGTCATTTCCCTGCTAGGCCTGGGCACGACCACGCACCGAGCCTGCTATTGTCCGGGTAGAGAGCAAGCACGTGTCGTTGCCCACCTCGACTCCAGGCCTGCGGTTTCCCCTGAGAGCGGTCGGGGGTTGTGTTTATAATCCGACCTTTCACGGAGTGGATGGTGTGTCCACGGTCACAGATGCACGACCTGCAGTCTAATTTATGGGGCTTAGTTTGTGTTCCCTTTTGTTCCAGGAAGGCTTCCCCTTCCCTTCCCCTTGGGAGCATAGGGAGATGATATAAAAATGGAAGCTGAAACCTCAAAGGTTGTGGAGGATGTGAGGAGTCAGTGTGATCGTGTGCAAAGCACCAAACCTGTAGCAGGTTCCCATGGAGGGGCTTCACCCTCACCCCGAGCCCCATCTCCCAGGACAGGCGGATGGCGAGGGGGGGGCAGCAGCCTGCCCCTCGCAGGCCAGGGTCTACACAGTCATTGAGCACAGCTATTCACTCTGTCCAACTTTGAATACATCCTTTGACTTCCAGAAACTTTTATCCTCATGTAGAAGACAGAGACAGCCACATTTATACCCGCCCACTCACAGAATCACGCGTAGGTATGTTTTATTTACTGTAACACCCTTTATGCACAAGAGTATCATCACCCTGAATCACCGGAGCAGAAAGAAACATTCAGCAGGTTTTCCTAGACCGCACAGAAGAGATACCGTAAGAGATGGAACAAAATACTTAAATCCTGAGAAAGGAAACTGAAATATGGTTAACCGATTTATTGTGATTTATCATAGTGAATATGGTTTTAAAACTCTATGATTATAATATGCTTCATAGGTGATAGCCTTTCCAATATTTGAATGCACTCTTCTAAATCATCAGAAAACATGACTGTTAACACTTGATGACTACAGGTGGTCTTTGTATCAATCATAGAAACTTTCAGATTTGCTGCATCTGGCATTTCCATATTAAATATGAGTATCTTAGGGAAGAGACCCCCTGGGGAAAAATTTTACTAAGCAAATAACCCAGACAGCTTTTCTGGGGTTTAACCTGCCCTCTCTGTGACCTTCTCTCAGGAGGGAAACTGCAATGAAGATTTAAGATTATTTATTTATTTATTTATTTGACAGAGAGATCACAAGTAGACAGAGAAGCAGGCAGACGGGGTGGGGTGGGGGAAGCAGGCTCCCCACTGAGCAGAGAGCCTGATGCGGGACTCGATCCCAGGACCCTGAGATCATGACCTGAGCCCAAGGCAGAGGCTTAACCCACTGAGCTGCCCAGGTGCCCCATGCAAGGAAGATTTATAAGAGGGATGAGGAGAGGAAGGAGCCATGATAGATGGGGAAGCATAATTCAGAGTCATGTTGCCTGTAGAAGTCATGAAATAGTATGCTGAATGCAAATAAAGTCAATTTCCTTTTTCGGTGACCAACTTCACTCATTCACATGCAGCCTAATGAAAAGTTTGGATGATTATTAGCCAGGCTGGGTCATGGGCCTGTGACCAATGTACAGGGCTCATGCTCAGAAGGGTCCAGCCCTTAGAGTTTAATGCTCTGTGCCTGCCCTATTGAAATTCTGAATTTTATGTTGATATTTGTGTTTTAATTTTTATTTATTTATTTATTTTAATTTTTAAAAATTTTTAAAATTTTTATCCATCCGATTTTTTCAAAGATATTTGTGTTTTAAAGACGTTAACAAGGCATTGGAACATATGCTGGGGCCCAGGTGAGGTCTGTTCCGCACCCCGCTATAGAACCGTCTCTCTCCTATCCCCAGCTGGTTCTTAGCTGTCTATGCCTGCCCCCAGTGCTGGAGGCATAGCCAGATCTTTCTTCCCATCGTCTTCCATAACCTCTGACTCCCTCCCTAGGGATCGCTTTGGGTTTCATGGGAGTGTAAGTGGGATGGAGGAACCCACATTCTGCTTCTACCTTCAGGGGTCCTGAGTCCAAAGGAGGGTAGGGTCAGGCATGTACTGCACACTTTCTTGGCTTTTGGGATTAGAACTGGCAGCGCCATGGCTCATTTGGCAGAAGACCCAACGGGGGCCTCTTGGCCAACTCTGATCTGGGTGCTGAGCACATTCAAGCACAGAAAGTACAATTCCTTGGGGATTTCCCATCTGCTGTGTGTTGGGTCAGGGGTCCATGGAAGGGGAAATTGACTTCCTGAGGGGTGGGGCCACGTCTTCGTCTGGCACAGGTCCTGGTTAGGTAGCCGGCCCTGCTAGCTAGCAGTTTCTGAGGCAAGACTTAGACTCCTCAGAAACACTCCTAGTGACTTCATCAGTTTATAAATGAATTCCCAGCTATAAGGAAGCATAGAGGTTAAAAGCAGGCAAGCACTTTTTTATCCTAGCACTGAAATGGGAGTGAGTGGACATGAGGAGATGAGAGGTGTTTAACCTCTTTTGCCTCAATTTTTTCACTTAAAAATTGGGGTAATAAAGCTTTATGGAGTTGTGGGGGTACAATAAGAATGTACAGAAGGCACTAAACAAAGTGCTTAGTGTATGACAAATCCTTAATATGAACAGTTATTGTTGAAATGCCGTTGCTGTCCTTGTCACCCACATCCATTTACTGAAGAGAAAGTCACGAGAGAGAGAGAGAAACATCAGCCAGATCAAACTTCTTTGGCTACATTGTAAGTGATTTGATTATATGAATATTTCTCTGTGCTAAAGAAATAAACATAATTACCAAAAATTAAATACTAAATTGGCACATACTGTATATGGTGATTTTTTAAAAATTTTATTTATTTGTCAGAGAGAGAGAGAGAGAGAGAGAAAGCACAAGCAGAGGGAGGGGCAGAGGGAGAAGCAGGCTCCCTGCTGAGCAAGGGGCCTGATGTAGGGCTTGATCCCATGACCCTGGAATCATGACCTGAGCCAAAGGCAGTTGCTTAATGAACTCAGCCACCCAGGCGTCCCATAAATGGTGATTAAAAAAAAAAATCTCCTTGTGGAGCTGACACATACTGGAACTATCACGGACCTCAGAGATCTAGTTCAGTGTGTGTTTAGAGAATGGGAGACGTGTGGGGACTTGCATCAGATCACACAGCCCCATAATGGCAGCAGCCGACTGAACACAGCAGGTCATGATCTGATGATCCCTCGTCTGTCTGTTCAGTATCTAATATGCATTTAGGACCTGAAGGATAAGTAAACTTTTCAATTATTTTGGTGACTTAGAGCTGTCCTGTTTTTCTACTGTAGGCTATATTTTCCACAGCCATGATTAATATATTGTGACCCTTGCTTAAGAATGTACATCTCCAGGGACGTCTGGATGGTGCAGTCAGTTAAGCATCTGACTCTTGGTTTTGGCTCAGGTCGTAATCTCAGGGTCTTAGATGGGACTCCATGTAGAGCTCCAAGTTCGGCAGGGAGTCTGCTTGAGAGTCTCTCTCCCTTTCCTTCCCATTGTCCCCACTCGCCCCCCACGCACATGTGTGCCCACTCTCTCAAATAAATAAGTAAATAAATGCATAAATATATTTTTTTTTTTAAAAAAAGAAAGGACATACACCCCCAGTTATTACACCTTTTCTCTGCAAAACCTGATCTACTCTAAGACACCCTTTTTCAGGATGGTTTCCAAAAATCCCCTACAAGCAAAAGTGGTGGCAGCCTGCATGATCAGACTTCCTGCAGTTCCAATTTCTGCAGTTGATAGTTCTTCTTGTGCACATATGAGGCCACTAATACTTCTTCCTTTAGATCTAATGCCGTGAGTAAGGGTGGTCCGTTTAGAGCCATGTGTGGTTAATGCAACATGACTTGAATCATTTTAGCTTTCATTTGGCCAGGCTGCACATCAAGAATCTGAAATCAGCAGCCTGATTCTCATTTTGCTCCTTCCCCTTGGCAGGTCTCCTCTAGGTCCCGGGCTGCCATTTACTTCAAAGGGAATGCTCCTTACAGAGGAGGTATCTAGGAAAGGAAGAAAAATGAGAATCAAACTCATTATTTTAAAGATGGTTAAAATAAACAAGTCATCGATGCATGTTTTCTTTTAGACTACTCCGTTGGCTCTTTTTGTCAAAGCTGGGTTGTTTATAAGGCTCCTATTATCTGATCCCTATACAAAGGGGATCAAATATATTTTTCATTTGATGAAGTTGGGTAGAAACTGAACTGAGTTATACTGATTGCTCTTCCCTACAATTCTCAACAAACTCTTGAATACATTTACCTATTATACCCCTTCATTTTCTTATAGACACTGCAGAAGAAAAGCAATGACAACAAAAAAACTTGTGCAGATACAGAAACTCAAAAAGCAAGCCAGTCAGTTGTTTTTATACAGAAACCAGCATACTGACATTTTAATGATGCTGGATACTGCCATAGTGTGAAATTTTGTATTCAGAACATTTAAAAAGGGAGTGGCAAAAAGACAAGCCAGCCCCCCCCCCCCCCCCGTGGAGTGGATTCAATGAGTTTGTGTACAAGACAGGTACCATGTAATGATCTGCCTCTTTAGGTCACCTTTTCTCCTCAAAAAATAGAAGAGCCCTTTAAATTTATGGGATGCACAGCTGAATATTGTGCCTTTTATGGAGACCTCTTTGGGTCTGATTAATTAGTAATTGGGGCGAGAGCTATGCACTTCAGTGACTCTTGCTGCCTTGATTGTAAATCGCAATCTGGTGCTAAGACTCAGCGGGTCACATTGCTGTTTTTGCTGTACCCCAGTGACACAACTGATTAAATCTGCGCAAACAGTATCATTATGAAAATATTTTTGTTATAGGCATGAGGAGTTAACACATTTTTATTTTGGATGGAAATTAAAATTATTTGTGGGAGCTTTGTATGTTTTCATCAATTGTCAGTCATCCCAATAGAGCATGTAGCAAAGTAACTGTTTTAATTTTCACAAAGGAAAAAAAAAAAAACCTCTTAGAGGGCTTTTAAAACTGAGAATTATAATTATGTCATTCATAATACACATAGCTACATAACAGGCAAGTATTATGTCACTTAATAGTTAGTTAAACAAGTAAACAGAAATATGGGAATTCATCCGCATAGACCCCCTACAATGGGGGCACTTTGGGATGAGTAGATATATTTTATGCCAACACACACACACACTCACACACACACACACACACACACACACACACACACAGTGTCTCTCTCTCTCTCTCTCTCTCTCTCTCTCCCAGATGCTTCCCTTTCTTTATAATCTACATGTTTCCTAAGCTATCTTTAGCAGAACTTTGAATTGCCTGTGGGCAGCGGTGAGGGGCACTGATGTGTTGCTTGCTACAGAATGCATGGACTCAGGATGATGAGTCAGGGGTCCCAGGGACCAGGAGGAGTTTTTAGTGGAGGGATAAATGTGGGCCATTAGATCACCTTGAGCAATTTGTGTAACAGAGTTAACATTTGCCTCTGAAGCAAACAAGTTTGATCACCTTGCAATCTGACCATCAGCACTTCTAAGACAAAATTCTTTCGGAGGTGTTGTAAGGTTAAGCAAATGTGCAGTTGGCCAGCATTGTAAACGATATAAATCTGAAAATTTCTTTTGTTCTGAATGGTTACCCAATTCTAAGCGAGCATTAAAATTGTACTTGATAATCCTTAATGAGGCCTGATTTCACCTCTGTTTGCCGAGCCTGGTAAGTCAACCCAAGCAAATGGATGCTCTCTTATTTGCTTCATTTCCCAGGGCACTTATTGGGAAAGGCTTATATGAACTTTAATCAAATGTGCCTATTAAGTTACTGAGACTTGAGTTACTGATTATCTACTTGTCGGCAACTAAAGCTTAGATAAAAGAAAAGTGACTTTTCTTTCTGTGAGCCCACAAAAATCATTATCAAAGTATCAAGGCAAAAAAAAAACCCAGCTAATAAATCAGCAAATTTGCCATATGCCAATTTCTGATTTAAAAAAAGAATCAGCTAGATCCATTTCAAATGATTGCCTTCATATTATCTGGGCCTAAAAAACAACAAAACAAAACAAACAAAAAAACTGCCTTTGAAGGGGAAGCATTTACCATACATTTTAATGCTGTACAGATGTTCCAAATGCTATTGTCAAAGGTAAGAGGAGCCATGCATGTCAAGGACTGGCCACAAGATATTGGCCATCAGTAGAATGTTCAGAATGATAGAATTGCCTGGTATTATTTGCAGCATTTGTGCTCACCCAAGTAAATTTGTTTGGAATTCCCAGAGATCTTTAGGTATGAGTGAGTCTAGAGAAATCATATATTTATTAATGACTGAATTATTATTATTATTTATCCACTGCAATTTTTGCCTCTGAGAGTTCTGAGATTGGTAATTAGACCATCTTAGGAATGCTTTTTGTACATGAGATATTATAGCTATCTTTCCAAACAGCAAAGATGTTTACAAGAATAAAAATAGAGGAGGGGATAGGAAAGAAAAAATGCTATTATTTACATTTTTTAAAAGATTTTATTTATTTATTTGACAGACAGAGATCACAAGTAGGCAGAGAGGCAGGCAGAGAGAGGGAGAAGCAGGCTCCCTGCTGAGCAGAGAGCCTGATGCGGAGCTCCATCGCTTGGTCCTGGGATCATGACATGAGCAGAAGGCAGAGGCTTTAACCCACTGAGCCACCCAGGCACCGTACTTTTTTTTTTTTTTTTTATTCACCAAACTAGTTCAAAGGATAAAGCTAAGTCTAAAAAGGAGATTAAAGAAAAATAAAGTGCAACCTTGAATGTGCAAACAGGAATGAAGGCTGGAAAAATATAAGGATAGTTTATTATTGAATATAAACAAATTCAGAGTAATTACATTTACTTGTCAAGTCTTTTTGTTTTTGCTAATTTCAACACTCTACCTTATATGTAAGATAGCTTATGGGATGCCAGTAAAATTTTACCCATTAAAGCTTTTAAGAAGTAACTTTTTGTAAAGTGTAAAAGGCAACTTTTGAGCATTCTACACAGGATAATTAATTTTTATTGGCTTATTTGATAAAACCAGGAGTAATCCCAACTTAGGAAAGTAAATAAAATCATTACTCTTTCCTAATAAATACTTGCCAAGTAGTTTTTCAGAATATAATACACAGAGAGATCAGGATAAACACACATTCCTAGGTGCAGAGACACTATATACAGTTGCATATTTTCTTCTCCTAAACAGCCCCTGTGGTAAAAGGAAAAGAAGTTCATTGTGTTTCTGTTTAAAAGTGCCATTTTTTAAGGGTAATGCATGCTTATTATACAAGTAAAAGAAAGTATGAAACAATAACTCACTCATGGCTCCAAATTCCACAAATAAATACTGATAATTTCTGCTGTTTTCTATGTGTTGCTCATACTCTGTATGAAATCTTGATCCTTCTGTGCAGAATTCTTTAGTAACCCAGGTTCCTTTCATTGTGGATAGGTGAGCTTCTTTTTGACATTTCCAGATAATCCTTTATGCTTCCTTCTATCAACTTTAAAAATTAAACAACAAAGGTTACCAAGTAACAAATGAGTTTATTCAGTAATAGCAGAAGAATTTCAACTTAGGACATGGAAATTATGGCGAATCATGAAGTCCAAAGAACAAAGTGGGGGAACGTCTTTTGTAGAAGAAAGGAGGAATTTGAGAGAGGTTGTTTTGAATAAAACTTCATTAGAGGTAGAGCAAGAGTTTGGGATTGTAGCTTCTCGTTGGCTGAAGTATGGTGCTTTCCCATTGGCTGGGTTGTTGCCAGGCTAAAAGAAAATCTTCATTCTTTTCGTTGGGGGTTTGTAATGTAAGCTGCAATGAGTGTTACATGAGTGAGAATCTTGCCTGAATTACTTTCTGACTCCATTTTGAATTATGTTTCCTCTAATCATCTTTACATGGTTTCATGAAAGACAGTGTGAACAGGAAGATATATGATATTATTACAATGCATGTTTATTAATATATGATCTCAAAAAATGAAATTTTCTAAAGAGATGCCTCACACTTATAAGTCACAAAACTATTCTTAAAACCAGTAGTTAAAAGTAGGAAGAAGATTGACATAGAGGAATAAGAAATAGTCCCTCTTGTTTATGTTTTCTTGTTTATGCTGTCACTTCTCTCACCATTCACACTTGTGATCGCTCTTAGAATCAAGGAAATTCAGTAGGCAACTCTATGGGCATAAAAAACACAAGGAAAGTTCAGAATCCCTAAAAGCAAAGAGCTATTTAGTATTTGTGCCAACTTGGGAAATATGTATATTTGTGTAGGACAAAATTTAGAGGTGGAGAACATATTAGTGGTTTGAAGTTAAGGGAGGCAGGGGAGAGAAGAGATAGAGTACAGCTATGAAACAGAAGTACGAAGGATCCTTATTGATGAGGAAATGTTCTATATCCTAAATATAAATAATGGGACACCTGGGTGGCTCAGTTAGTTGAGCATCTGACTCTTTTTTTTTTTAATATAAGTTTTATTTATTTATTTACTTGACAGAGATCACAGGTATGCAGAGAGGCAGGCGGGGGAGGATGGTGAGGGTGAAGCAGGCCCCCAGCTGAGCAGGGAGCCCAATGCGGGACTTGATCCCAGGACCCTGAGATCATGACCTGAGCTGAAGGCAGAGGCTTAACCCATGGAGCCACCCAGGCACATGAGCATCTGACTCTTGATTTTGGCTCAGATCATGATCTCAGGGTCATGAGAGGAAGCCCCCTTTTGGGAATCCAGGCTCAGTGGAGAGTCAACTTGAGATTCTCTCTCCCTCTCCCAGCATTTGCATGTGTGCTCTCTCTCTCTCTCTCCCTCCTTGAAATATTTTTTTAAAAGAATTTGAATATGAATATCCCAGTTTTGATACTGTGCCAGAGTTTTGCAAAATGTTACCTTTGGGTAACAAAACAGAGGGTACATGGGTTCTCTCTGTTATATCTTACAATTGCATATTAATGTATAATTATCTCAAAATAATGAGTTGGATAAAACCATAGTATTGATTATACTTGTTTTGGTAAATGTTTCATGTAAACACTTGTCCATGTAGGAATTATTTATGTTGAGTATTTAACCTGAAATTTTATTTGGTTTAAAGAACTTTCAAAAGCTCTTTAAATTATATATATTATTTTCAAAAACTTAAGAATAGTTATTTATGAAAGCATGGTATAGTATGATGGTTAAAAGCATGAGCATGGGGGATAGATTGCCTGGTTTCAATGCCCTCCATCACTTCAAAACAGTCAATTTGAGCAAGTTATTTACTCACTCTGCCTCAATTTTCTCCTCTCTCAAAATGATGACAACAATAGTTATCTCATAGCATTGTTGTAAGGATTAGACAAATTAATACTCATAAAACATGTAGAATAGAGCCTGACACACAGTAAGAACTATGTAACTATTAGCTTCTGCTGTGATGATAATGATGATGATGTTTTGTAAGCATCATCTCTTAGAAAATCCATGTCAACCCTAGTTGTAGGCACCATTATTGATCTCATTATGGATGGCTAGAAGAGGTAAGTACCTTGCCCAAGGTCAGAAGCTGTGTAATGCTTGGAAGGACTCTGCTTTATTTATTTTTATTTTTTTATAAACATATAATGTATTATTAGCCCCAGGAGTACAGGTCTGTGAATTGCCAGGTTTATACATGTCCATAACCCCACCCTCCTCTCCCTGCCCCCCTCCCCTCAGCCCCCCTCAGTTTGTTTTATGACATTAAGAGTCACTTTTGGTTTGTCTCCCTCCCAATCCCATCTTGTTTCATTTATTTTTTTCCTACACCCCTAACCGCCCCCCCCATTGCATCTCCACTCTTCCTCATATCAGGGAGATCATATGATAGTTGTCTTTCTCTGATTAACTTATTTCGCTAAGCATAGTGCCCTCTAGTTCCATCCATGTCATCACAAATGGCAAGATTTCATTTCTTTTGATGGCTGCATAGTATTCCATTGTATACATATACCACATCTTCTTTATCCATTCATCTGTTGATGGACATCTAGGTTCTTTCCATAGTTTGGCTATTGTAGACATTGCTGCTATAAACATTCAGGTGCACGTGCCCCTTCGGATCACTATGTTTGTATCTTTAGGGTAAATACCCAGTAGTGCAATTGCTGGGTCATAAGGTAGCTCTATTTTCAAATTTTTGGGGAACCTCCATGCTGTTTTCCAGAGTGGTTGCACCAGCTTGCATTCCCACCAACAGTGTAGGAGGGTTCCCCTTTCTCCACATCCTCGCCAGCATCTGTCATTTCCTGACTTGTTCATTTTAGCCATTCTGACTGGTGTGAGGTGGTATCACATTGTAGTTTTGATTTGTATTTCCCTGATGCCCAGTGATGTGGAGCACTTTTTCATGTGTCTGTTGGCCATCTGGATGTCTTCTTTGCAGAAATGTCTGTTCATGTCCTCTGCCCATTTCTTGATTGGATTATTTGTTCTTTGGGTGTTGAGTTTGCTAAGCTCTTTATAAATTTTGGATACTAGCCCTTTATCTGATATGTCATTTGCAAATATCTTCTCCCATTCTGTCAGTTGTCTTTTGATTTTGTTAACTGTTTCCTTTGTGTGCAAAAGCTTTTGATTTTGATGAAGTCCCAATAGTTCATTTTTGCCCTTGCTTCCCTTGCCTTTGGCATTGTTCCTAGGAAGAAGTTGCTGCAGCTGAGGTCGAAGAGGTTGCTGCCTGTGTTCTCCTCAAGGATTTTGATGGATTCCTTTCTCACGTTGAGGTCCTTCATCCATTTTGAGTCTATTTTCATGTGTGGTGTAAGGAAATGGTCCAATATCATTTTTCTGCATGTGGCTGCCCAATTTTTCCAACACCATTTGTTGAAGAGGCTGTCTTTTTTCCATTGGACATTCTTTCCTGCTTTGTTGAAGATTAGTTGACCATAGAGTTGAGGGTCTATTTCTGGGCTCTCTATTCTGTTCCATTGATCTCTGTGTCTGTTTTTGTGCCAGTACCATACTGTCTTGATGATGACAGCCTTGTAAGGACTGGAAGGACTCTGCTTTAAACACTCTACTATAAGTTGGTTAGTGAGACAGTCTAGAATTTTGCTTTGGTATAATAAAATAAAAATGTATATGACTGGGCATATAAACATCTGATTTTCAGGACGCCTGGGTGGCTCAGTTGGTTAAGTGGCTGCCTTCGGCTCAGGTCATGATCCCAGCGTCCTGGGATCGAGTCCCACATCGGGCTCCTTGCTCGGCAGGGAGCCTGCTTCTCCCTCTGCCTCTGCCTGCCACTCTGTCTGCCTGTGCTCACTCCCATTCTCTCTCTCTCTCTCTGACAAAAATAAATAAATAAAATCTTAAAAAAAAACCACAAAAAAACCATCTGATTTTCTATTTAAACAAAAGTGATTTAGCAATGACACTAGAAACAAACAAACAGAAAGACAACCAGGCTTTCTTTCTAGATTTCCATTATTCTTGACTCTACTGGGCTTAGAAGGCATCTTCCCTCTGGTATTTTGGGCACTCAGTTTTTCAGCTTGGGCAAAGCCGATGTGAAGAGGTGTATGAAAACAAAGAAGAGGAAGCCAACCAAAGGTCATTTTCAAAGCTTTGGAAAAGTTGAGGTTTTGATTTCAGTCCAATAAGGGGTCAAGAGTCAGGTCAAATCTTATTTTATATAAAATGACTGCCTTCATTTTGAAACAATCTAGTAGTTAGAATTGTGGTAGTTCTGGTTTTAGCTAGCCTTTGAAGGGAAATGCTGAAATTAATCTTTTCTCTGAAAAGGGGACTCAATGATTGACCACAGCTACCAAAACAGGGACTTCCTGGGAAAAGAATGACCATCTGTTAGACTGATTGTCCTGTATAGTAAAGGATTCTTATTGCTGTTTGTGAATATGTGGGTATGGCCCTGTACCTATATTTGTCAGGTATATATGTATGTGAAAAGCCATTGCCAAACTGGAAAATGGAAATCACTCAGAAAATAAGAGAGAGTGTAGTGTGGTTATTAAGAAGACACGTTTTGGGGCCAGACTTCTTTAGTGCATATCTTGGCCGTGTGTCTTAGTTTCCTTGTCTGTGAGAATGGGAATGCAGTAATAGTAGCTGCCTCATAAATGGTTTTGGAGAATAAATAATGACCATATGTAAAGTACCTAGAGGATTGTATGGTGCATGAAAAGTGCTTTATAAATGTTAGTTATGCTAACTAATTGCGTAATTAAATGCCAACAAGTGCTGACTTCTGCCCATAGCTTATTTATATGAAAAAAATTTCCTGCATATTAGTAGTTTTAAGTTAATTAAGGTAATCAAATATACATAACAAAATTGAGGGATAACTAAAAAGCAACACAGAAGTGAATTAGTTAGGGATTCACTTGGCTGAAAATAACAAAATAACCTAACTACTTTTTTTTAAAATAGGGATTTACATTTCTCATATAAGAAATTGAGGCTAGGATGTTGCTAAAGTTAGAATATTGACTAGTGCCAGTATTTCTGCAGCTTTCTCAAAATTTTCCTAGTAGTTACAAACGATTAAACCCTCCTTCTAGTTAGGAAGGCATTAGAAAAGGTGGTACATTTCTTTAGGAAAGCTAAAGCTTTCTCAGAAGCCACACTCTCTGGAAGACTTTTCCAAATGCTTTCCAACATCCCATAAAAATCTGAGTATTTTATAAGTCCCATAGGCACTCCTAGCTGCAAGGTAATCTGAAAAAGTATGTCAGGGAAATGCCATGATTGGCTTAGTCCATTCACAGTTCATTGCTTTGGAGCTGGGCGTATTCTCATCATAAATAATATTAGAGTTCTGTTAGCAGTAATGAGGAAATCACTCTTGAGTTGGCAACCAACAGTGTTGGCCATCTAGGACCTTAGGGAGTATAGCAAAAGGAAGTGACAGGGCTAGTTAACTTAGGCTGCTAGGAGGCAAGGGGTAGAAGGAGGAATGATTTCAATACATTGACTGTGGATCAGGAGAGATACTTCCTGGAAAAAAAACAGAGTCAAGGAATAGCATAAGCAAAACCAGGCAGGAAAAAGTAAGATGTGTAAAGGAGGCCAGGGTAGAATCGATGTGTCTAGAGAGAAGCCTTAAGGAGATTTGAAAATGGATAAATTTAGAGAGATATGGAGAAGTTAGTTGTTGGAGGAAACAGTGTATCCCTTTCTTTATCTTACTCTATCAAACTGGTTAGTCAACAAATGGCCAAGAATATGGGATTACCAATAAATTAGAAATAGACTTTATTTTCAAACATCCATAGACTATTTGTAAAAATGGAAAACCTCAGTAAATTCCAACACAGTCTGCATTGTCCAACAATAATAAAATAAAACTGGAATTAATAACATGTATAAAAAACACTCCAGGGGCGCCTGGGTGGCTCAGTGGGTTAAAGCCGCTGCCTTCAGCTCGGGTCATGATCCCAGGGTCATGGGATCGAGCCCCGCATTGGGCTCTCTGCTCTGTGGACAGCCTGCTTCCTCCTCTCTCTCTCTGCCTCTCTGCCTACTTGTGATCTCTGTCTATCAAATAAATAAATAAAATCTTAAAAAAAAAACCACTCCAACTTGGATATTAAATGTATACACATCTTTATATACACACATTAAATACAAATATGTATATTTGTATTGTATTAAATACAAATTAATACAAATATATATATATATATGGATTCAGAAGTAAACTAAAGTTACCGTTATAGATTATTTCAAAAATAAAAAAAAAATTAGAACACTATGTGTTCTAAACACTGTGTGTTCACATGTAACCAAAAATTATTCTTAGGGCAAGATTCTTCACCTGAAGGGTTTTCATTGTTAAAGCAGAATACAAGAGGAGACATGATCAAGCAAAAATTCAAGGGGGAAAATATAGAAATTAACTGAGCCTATTTGGAGAAGTTGGAAAAAAGCAGCAAGCAAAAGTATGCTATTAAAGCAATTACAAAAAAATAAAAACATGGTAACAATTTATATAAGAGAAAATAGTAAATTGGTAATATTGCAAGAGCTGGTTCTTAGAATAAAATAATAGATAATAAACAAATACAAGAGGAAGACAGAAATATTCCAAATTCAATCTGAGAAGATGATATAATTACAAACCCAGATTAAATAAAATTGATTTTTACAGTACATTTAATAAAATTTGACAAATATTAATACATTCAGCCAATAAATACTATTAAAAATTTAAACAAAACTTGAATATATTAGTAATCGTAGAGGATGTTAAAACTATCAAAGAAATTTCCCTTTGTGTTTCTTGGCTTACAGAGTTTGTTGGAAAACTTGTTTCAAAACCTTAAGAAATAGAAAATTCTTAAACTATTAGCATCTTTAATATAATAAAAGAAAATGGAAAGTTTCTATATAAGAAAGTCAGAATATTCTGATATCAGAAATCCCATTATCAGAGAAAAAGATCAGTAAAAGATGTAAGAAAAAAGAAAAACTAAGTATGGATTGAACTCTCTTAAAGTACAAAAATCTTTAGTAAATTATCAGAGGTAGAGTTTTGTTCTTTATTCAAGGATAGCTCAATATCAGGAAATCTAATGTAAGTTACGATATTTTTAGGACAAAAAGAAGAAAAAGATCATGATCAGCTCCTCAGATGTTGTCAATATATTTAAAAATAACGGACACCTAGGTGGTTCAGTAGGTTAAGCGTCTGCTTTCCGCTCAGGTCATGATCCCAGAATTCTGGCATCGAGTCCTGCATGGGGGCTTCTTGCTTGGCGGGGAGCCTGCTTCTCCCTTTGCCTGCTGCCCCCCACAACCCCCACTTGTGTTCTCTCTCTCTGATAAATAAATACATAGAATCTTTAAATTACATATATGCAAATTTTAATTAGTGAAAAAAAAAACACTGCTACTATCTATACCAGAAGTATCTTCTAACAAGCTAAATAAATAAACTTTATAGTAGGCTAAAAGGCAGCATAATGCACATCAATGTAAGAAGAATTGCATGTAAAGTAAAAAAAAGAAATACACTTGCTAAATTTTCATGTAACCAAGCTAAGACAGAGCTAACTAGTAAAGTTAATTAAAATATTAACAATTAGAGTGAATATTGGAAAGAAAAATTATTTGGTCTACTGGAATAGAATAGAGAATACCAAGAGAATCAATAGAAAATGGTTGCAGTCAAGAACTTCTAACAGTGAAGAATATTCCAGGAATTCTGTAGATCATCAAATATACTCACAAAACTACATAGCTATGTTGTATGACAATAACTGCCTTTAGAAATGATATGGGAACAGATTCTGTTAACAGTTATAGCAAAAAGAATTAAATGTCTGGTAAGATATTTGTTAAAAAGTGTCCAAGTTTTATCCAAAACTTGTAATTTAATTTACTAAAGGGCTTTTCAAAAAAGACACAGTTAAAACACACCTTGTTCTTAGCTATAAATTTTTAATATTATAAATATATAAATTCTTCCTGAAGTCAACTACAGATTTAATTCAACCTTGATCAAAACCCAGATGGAATTTATTTAAAAACTTGAAAATATATCTGACATTTGTGGAATATATTTAGTTAGGAAAATTCTGGAAGGAAATATTAATTGGAAGGAATGAAGCATCTCTTATACCAGAGTTAATATATATTCTCGTGGTACTCTGAACCTTCCCTTCTTAGTACTCCTCATATTTCATAAATTCATAAATTTCCTTTGAGATGATTTTATTATTCTCCATCTTCCCCATTAAACTGTAAACCTCATAATGGCAACAATTATCTCTTTTTGCTCATATGTCTACTATCAAACCTTATAAATAAATCAATCTGCAATAAATATTGGTTGCATAGGTAAATATCTTCAAAATTATGGAATTATAATAATAAAATCCATTTGGTACTGTCATTGGGATGGAAGGCAAACCTATGGAACAGAATGAAACTCACCGAATTATAGGCTTTTTAAAGATATGTAATGTTTAAAGTTTTATTGATAGCATTGTGAATGAGACAGATTAATTAGTAAATGGTGTTGGGATATATGACTAATTATCAGGAAACAAAGTTATGGCAAAACAGGCTCTAGAGGGCTTAATTTAAAATTTTAGATTAAATTTAGAAAAATTTAGATTAAATTTAGAATAATTTAGGTTTAAATATTTAAGTACTAGGGGGAGGGGTGCCTCACTGGCTCAGTTGGCAGAACATGTAGCTCTTTATCTCTGGGCCATGATCTGGGTCACAAGTTCCAGGCCCGCAATGGGTGTAGCGATTATTTAAATAAAGCTTAAAAAAAAAATTAAGTACTGGGAAGAAAATACAGGGATAGGGAAGCTTTTCCTAAATCTTGTTTTTCCTTATTTTAATCCCGCTGAGAAGTGATAATCTGTATAAAGATACATAACTGATTCAGCTACTCTCTTTGGATAACTTTTGGGAAGCAAGATTGCTAGTTTAAAGGATCTGTGCCTTGCTAGGCTTTTTGAAGGATCTTGTACATTTTTCTCCTGACCAGCCGTAACAATTCACACATCCAGCTGTGGGCAGGAGAGCATGCACTTCCCTAGCCTTCTAGATGCTCACACTCACATCACTAGTTTTAAGTAGTAGTTCTAAAGTTTTCCTATCTCTTTAGATTGGCCGCTACCTGGTGGTTCTTTAAATTCAGTCTTTTTCTTTAAATGGTTATGTACTACTCATGTAATGTAAAGCTTCCTTTAGAAAGCCAAAGGAGTATATAATCTGTTTCCAACACTTTGATTTATATATTGAACTAATAGATTTTATCTGTCATTGTCAATACCATATGGTTTTGTCTTATCACACAATAGGTATCCCATAGATATTTACTTAATGCTTCAATCAGAATTACATATGTGGAGGTCTATTACTTTATTGATTGATAGATCATGTATGTCTTACCTACATTTTTTGCAGTAGCTTTTGCTAAAATCTCATCTGTAACAGTTCAAATATCTGAGAGAGAATGAAAATTTGTTGGTACATTACATGTTGACCACCCATTAGGTACCAATTCTTTACTAGGTCCTCTAGTGACATCCTTTCATAATGACTAGAAAACAATGCTGGGAAAATAAGGGAAACAATTCCACCAGTTTTATTAACTTCAATTACAAATTACATTATATTGAAAACAAAGTTTAATCATTATACCCACAGAAGCTGCAACAAAACAGTATAATTATTGATGGAAAGAAAAAAATAAGCACCAAAATCTACTATTTTTTCAGGGGTGATGCTTTCTAACATGCATATCTAAGAGAAATTTTTATGTGGGGTCTTCTACACAGATAATTAAGGAACTTAATGAGGAATATGCCTAGTTTCCCTGGTGATACAAAATGGTTCTCACCTAGATAAGTCTTTTACTGACTCTGAATTTAAAATAAATATAACCAACATAGTTTAATAGAAAGCTAACTAACCTGGGCCCAGGACACTGCTTTTATCAAGAATCAGAGCCTAGCGTTAGAACTCTTTGGGGAATGGGTGAGTCCACTCTATTTTAGACCCTTTCTCAAATGTACTTCTCTAACTGATTGTTGGCAGAAATTGAAGAGCACTCAGTTCAGTCTGAACTTTCTGGCCAGTACCTGGGGCACCAGAATTCTAGGTTGTTGGTTGAAGCAGGATTCAAACACCAAGTGCTACATTTCTAGGTCCCAAGTTCACATTCTGCTAGGGAAACGAAGGATTTTGATTTGTATTTTTTTCCTACAGAACCAATAGTCCGACCAGTCTCCAGGGGGCATTTTTTTTTTTCATTAAAGACTTTGATTAAATGGGGGACGAAATAGGGCATGTACTTGTCACCGTGAGTGTGCGTGCAGGCATGAATGACATGTATTAGTAACAACCATCCACAGCATAAACGTGCCAGGAGCCACGTGAAGTGCTTCATGTGCATGGTCCCATTTAATTCTCACATGCTTCAGTGAAGTGGGGGATGACATGCCCCCTTGATCCCATAGATTAGAAAGCAAGACACGTGCTTGAACGGCACAGTTAGTAAGGGTTGGTACCGAGACGGGATCCAGGTTGCCTGCCGACAGCTCCCGAGTCCTGACAATTCTGCTGTTCTTCCTCTTAGAACCGTTTGTCTCCAATCTCCTGCCACCACCTTAGTTCAAGTCCTCATCACCTCTTGCCAGGATTCTGAGCCAGAGACACTCTTCATAGGTGTACTGCCAAAATTTGAAATGCAAATCAGTTTCACAAACATTATTTTTAGTTAGAAGATATTTTTTTATTCTTGGGTCCACAGAATGTTCTTTCAAATTTATCAGAGTTTCGCGTTTTAAAAATGTCATGGTTTTTGGTTTTGTTTAACCATAAGGGAAAGGGCAGAGAGGATGAAATTAACATTTATTGAGCCCCTAATACATGCCAGGCAATATTGTCTCACTTAGGAATCCTCAAAACAACACTGTAAGGGAGACTGAGACAGACTGATACCTACTGATTGGCTCTTCTGGGACTCCTGCTGCGTGCTCAGTACTTTGTCCATGTTAATTAGTTTTGCGAGTTTTGGAGTTTAGGCTGTGAGATTAAATGGTCAGTGTTCTCATTGCTCTGAGATGGAGTGAGTATAACACAGAAGACCCATGGGATCCAAACAATTGATTGTTTAAATCTATTGATTTCTTTCTCTTTGACTATCAATTGTGGGTAACCCAAGCAACGAGCAAGTAGTGAGAAAATAACCGTGGTTTTGAAGGTCAAAAATTAATACTTTTTTCTGGAAGAGAGTTTTGGTATGATTTGCCGATGTTGTGCTGAAATTGGATGTACTTGTTTTCAGAGTTTTGCTGTCCTTCCTTCTTTTCTTTCACATCCCCCATAGCACTTACACAATGTTGAGCGCAGAGTATGGTCTGATGAGCTGAAGGAAACTTTGGGAAACTCTTAATTAATCTTTGTATTTAGAAATTCATAGAACAATTTAGAGTCAATAATTTTATCTTCTTACCAAATATCATATTATACTAGTACTTTTCTTGACCATAAATTGCTGCTTACCTGCTCTTACTATGATGACTTCCTCTGAAATTGTCAGTTTTGGGCACCCAGGGTTAGGAATGGGTGGGAGGGTATGTAATAAACACAGATGACTGATCCTAGGCTATTTCAGAGAGCATCAGTCATTTAACTTAAACGCTATGGATTTAGGGCCCCTTTGGTTGCTTGCTCTGTGAAGTGTAGCTATCAGTTTATCCCAGGTGTCTTAGTTTAGGCTACAACAAATACCTTAGCCCAGGTGGCTTAAACAATAGACATTTACTTATCACACAGTTCTGGATGCTGGAAAGTATAAGATCAAGGTCCCAATAGGTTTGTTGTCTGATGAACATGTGGTTCCTGATGTGCAGATGGCTGTCTCATTGTATCTTCCCGGAGATGGGAGGGAGAGCAAACTCCCTCTGCTCTCCTCTTACAGAGATACTAATTCCATCATGAGACTCTACCCCCATGACTTCATCTAAACCTAATTTCCTCTTAGAGACCTCCCCTCCAGGTACCACCAAACTTGGAGATCAAGGCTTCAACATAAGAAATTCGGGGAGACCCAAATATTCAGTTCCTAACACCAGGGTTAAACTTCAAGGATTTGGTTTTATATTCATTGGTCTCTACTGAGTAAGACCCATCCAACTGGGACAAGAAAAAATCAGTAACCTACGACTCATTCACACATATTTTCTTTGGGTGGCACTCATCTCCAGGATCATATTTAGAAATATTAGGAGAAAGTTCCAAGCAGAAAGCCCATGACAGTGGAAACTTCTACTTTTGCTGAAGTAGAGGCAACATTAAATATCATCCCACTGCCCCACATTTTCAACAGGGCTTCTTAAAAGTGCCCTCTGTCTGTCTGTCTGTCTCTGTCTCTAGACACACACACACACACATATGGGGAGGGTATTTTTCTTTGGGTGCTGTGACATTTTTCCATGACATAGGATGCTTGCGGCCCCACATGAGGCCACTGCCAGGCAATACAGAATGGGGGCCAGGAGTTGGTTGGGAGTGAAGGGGGCTGGGGAACAAGGGATGTCAAACTAGTTATTGATCAATTTACTATGTCTATTTAGGAAGTCAGTCAGTCTCCAGATACTTTTGTAGTCTTTAAGGAAGACAAATGTTCACAGTTTAAATATCCCTAAATATATAACAGATGAACAAGCATGCTTTGGTGTGTAAATGCTGCATAGATTCAGAACCATCAAAAAGCCCCTCAAAAATGCCTTTCCATCTGCTGCTTCTAACTACATATCGCACATCCTGGCAGCGCACTTCACAGTGGTGTGAAAGATAGGTTCAAAGCCAACCTGGCAAAATCTATTTATCTTTTTTTTTCCCCCCCCAAAATGTGTTTCTTTGTGCAGCTAAACTAGCAAACATATATAGGAACAAGGTGCCAGGGCTAAGAGGAGGCACTTGTCAGGCCTTAATCATTCAGGAGAAAACTTCCTTTATATTATGCCCTAAAACACTGACATCACATTGCATCTTCTTAGAAAGTATGAGTTGGAGAAGCCTTGGATTCTGTGTTCAGTTAAAACTCACTTGGGAGAGTTGCCGTAGTGTCCAGGGAAAATTGTTAAGTAGCCTGGACAAGCCCGAGGAGGGAGGAGGGGAAGATTACTCAGAAGAGCATTCTTTAGTTTCCATTCAAGTAATTACATGCAGCTCAGAAGGTGGAATGATGAGAGGAAAACTCCGTTTTCATTCAGGGCAGCTCTCAGGTATGTCCTTCTCATGCCCTGTTGGAGGCCTGGGCTTTTATAAACGTTGAGACGATCAAAGTAAACACAGTGGTTGAGTTTGTTACCTGCTAATGAAGTCTTATTTGAAAAGGTACACTTCTCAGGTCCTTTAAATAGTGAATATTCTTATTTCAGGAGGTAAAAAGTATTTGGGAAGGTAATTTTTATAACTGCTGCCCAGATTATGATATGTTGTCATATTATGACAACACATCATAGAGGTGATCTGTTTCTCTTTCCTCACATCCTTTACTGATGCTTCACCGTAGCAGAGGGTAGAGGTATTAGTATTGGGATTAGAGGGTATTAGACAGGAGGAGATGGTGTCATACTTCTTAGCAGTCAGTAAGAATAAAATAGAGTAATCATATCTTCACCTTTAAGTGAAAGTTATATTGCCCCTCAAGTTAACTTGTCATTTTGGATCAACAGCCAGAATAATCCTAGAGTAACTTTATGATTTATATTGATAGTCTTAGACAGTTGAGATTTTGCTCAATTTAACTATTTTCTTGTGATACTTCAATAATTGTTACATGAGTCTGACCAATGTGAACTTCAGCACAAGGACTCTTTCGTGGAGGTATGATGAGGAATTTTGTAGTGTAGCCAACTTTCCCTTCACGTAATCAGTACCAAATAGCAATACAGCTTTCTTGGCAATAAATTTCATCTCTGTAGCACAGTGCAAGATCCATAGGCAGTCAAAATGTTTTTGGAAACATTTTTGATCATCTGCAAACTTTTTACTTTTCTTGAACATTTTATCCTTTGTGAACATTTTCACCATTTTCATGGTTTCAGTCCGGGAAACCTTTTATTGATGCATTTATTCCACAAATATTCATTGAGATCTTCTATTGGCACTGCAGATATTTTGGTGAAAATAAAACAAACAAGACTTCACTTGTGGTGCTTATAGTCTAGTAAGAAAAGCAAATGATAAGTGAGGAAACAAACATATTGTGTGTGTGTGTGTTTGTATCTTCATTTATTTACTCCTATCCATTCTTGTAATTGCTGTGTATAATTACAAATAATAAATCATGAAGGATACAGTCAGAGTACAGTAGTAGGAAATTATGGGCAGGTAGATCTCTTTAGATCAAGTAATAATGAAATCAATCTTTGAGGACTTGACATTATGCCAATACCTAGAACATGAGAAGGAACCAGCCATGTAAACAGGAATGAGCAAAAGAAGCAGAGGATTATGTATATGAAAATCACTGACAGGAAAGACTTTCTTTTGCTCGTGAAACTCAAGGGAGGCTGGGTTGCTTGGAGTCAAGAATGAGAAAGAGAGAGTGATGGAAGATAAAGTTAAGAAGTAGTAGGAAGAATAGCAGGAGACCAAATGAGATATAATATGTCATGGACTGAGAGAAATGAAAGGATAAAGGAGAGAAAAGTATTTATGAAAGATATTAAATTAGTGAAAACATTTATACTGATTACTTACATAATGAAGGATTAGGGAAAGTGGTAGGGTAGTCCTCAGAATTCTGGCCAACATAGTTCTAGATACTGGTACTATTTACTGTGATAGAAGAGACTAGGAAGGATCAGGCTTGCAGTCAAAAGGTCTGTTTTGAACAATTTATGATCTTTGGGAGCATCTCCATGCCTCCATTCCATTCCATTCCATTCCATTCCAGCAGAAGTAAAAATAGTAGTAGCTAATATTTATTGGGAAGTTAACTGCACCATCAACTATTCTTAGTATCTTGTATGTAATAAGATACATGAGGTAGAGATTACTGTTATTCTCCTCATCCCATGAGGATATTGAGGCTCAGAGAGGATAACAAAACTTGTGCAAAGGCACAAAGCTAGTAAATGGAGAAGCTGGGAGTCCAACCTGTGTAGCCTTGTCCAAGAGCTCATCATCCCAACTACCTGCTACAGTTTCTAATGACAAGGAAGGCTGTGATCCAAACTTGAGAGGCATCAGCAAGTAGACATGCACATAATGTGAAGAAAAATGGATGTAATCCCCCATGGAGAAGGTGAAGGAAAGGCTCTCCAGGTATTACTTCCTGCTCTGCTTAAATTCTATTTCTATTTTTTAATCCTAACTTCTCTTTTTATGGAACTTCCAGGGATTGAGTGCCCTAGGATTTGCCGGTGCTGACATTGTTTACGCTAGTTGTATTTTTCCTAATAGAGTACATACAGATGTTCTAATATTATTACAAAGGTTGTTTCCAAACTTAATTTTAATCACATTATCATGTATTTAAACAAAAGTTGTTTTCAAGTATACACACAAAGCAAATGAGGAAGGAAAAATAAAAGGAAGTGCCTCTAGCATGTATAAGGGATGATGAGAACGGAGGGCCGGCAGAGTCCTCGGTGGTGTTGCCTCTCAGCTGCGTATACTCCTGGCTGCAGAAGCCCTTCTCAGGATTTCAGGAAGTATGGTTGGAAAAGTAAAGCTTTCAAATGAGGGTTGTAAGTTAAAACATTTATAGGGGCTAGTCTAGTAAAAAAGCTAGCAAAGGGAAAAAACAGTATTGTGTTACCATAATGGTGTGTGTGGGGGGTGCATAAATCACTTTCAGTTTCATAAAAGTATTAAAAACAACTATTACTGAATTACATTAATGGATATATAAAATAAATGATTCTAATTATGACATTAGATGCATATGATGGGGGAAGGAGAAGTAAAAGTAGATTTCTTGTAGGCAAGTGAAGTTCTGTTGTTTTTGGCTTAAAATAGACTGGTAAAACTTTAAGTTAAGTCCCTTGGGAACCAGGAAAAAAAAAACACCTAAGAAAAAGAGAAAGGAATCAAAACCTATCAGTACAAAAATAACAAAATTCAGAGGAAAACAACACGAAACAAAAAGAACAAAATAAATGCGGGAAAAACAGAAAGGAGTGAACAAAATGGCAAGAGTCAATCCCTCCCTGTCAATAAATATTTCAAATGTAAATGGGCTAACCCCCCTGATAAAGACACAGAGTAGCTGAGTGGATAAAAAAACAAGCATTCAGGTAGGCCAAATCTGGCCCCATCTGTGGCCTACTAGCTTGAGAACCTGCTTTAAAAGAATCCGTATTTGCCACTCGGGCATAAGAAAGCCATCTAAAATACCCAACATTTAATTTATTTGAGCTGAGTTATTATTATAAGCTATAGAGAATGTTTGGTAATAGTTAAGGTTTTGAACTATAAACTGTGTAATATATGCTATATACTAAACCAAAGTTTGCTGATTCAGAGAGAGGGGGTCGGTGCCTGAGAGTGTCACCTAAGCCTGAAGTATTCAGACATGTTGCTCCCCTTACAGAGACTCCTTGTGAACACAGCAGGCTTAATATCTATGGTATTTTGGAAAGAACACTGATTTCAGTATTTGAATATGAGTTTGAATCCTTGATCTTCTTTTTTTTTAGTAACATGTATTATTTATTCCAGGGATATGGCTCTATGATTCGTCAGTCTTACACAATTCACAGCACTCACCATAGTTACCCTATGACCCAGCAATTGCAGCACTAGGTATTTACCCCAAAGATACAAGATACCTGCACCACAATGTTTATAGTAGCAGTGTCCACAATAACCAAACTATGGAAAGAGCCTAGATGTCCATTGACAGATGAATGGATAAAGAAGATGTAAGATTATATGTGTATGTATATGCACACACACACAGTACTATACACAATGGAATATTATGCAGCTATAAAAATGGAATCCCACCATTCACAATGACACGGATGGAACTAGAGGGTATTGTGCTAAGCGAAATAAGTCAGTCGGAGAAAGAAAATTATTGTATTATCTCACTGATAAGTGGAATTTGAGATACAAGACAGAGGATCGTAGGGGAAGAGAGGAAAAAAAAATGAAACAAGGTAAAACCTGAGAGGGAGACAAACCATAAGAAACTCTTAATCTCAGGAAACAAACTGAGGGTTGCTGGAGGAGAGGGAGATAGGAGGGATGGAGTGACTGGGTGAATCCTAGATCTGTGTGTCTTTAGGCATTGTTTACCATCTCTTGGCCTTATTTCCCGAACTGTAATCTTGGTGATAATACCTTTCTAATGAGTATATAAACGTGACACTAGTAATAAATGTTAATGCCTGACATTTAGTAGACACTCAATAAATGGTAGACATATAATTATCACAGATTACAAGTTTATTTGCACTGCAATCTCATGAACTAGCCTGTTCACAAAGTTTGTAAGAATGATTGAATTATATAATTTATGTGACGTGTTGAATACAGTGCCCGCTAAGCCTTCCATGTGGGTTATCATTCTTGTTATTTGTAACAACAGTGCCCTGTTACCCAGAAATGTACAGGGAATAGTTGCATACAAAGCACAGTATTGTAGCTCTGGTCAGTGAAGTCATAGTTTGGATTAACTCTCACCATACCCAGTTGTCATGATCTTACATCGTGGAGAGCTAGTAGTCATGCAGTTCTCTAAAAGCAGGGCTGGTTTTGTTGTTGTTTCATTTGTTTCTTTGTTTTTGTTTTTCCAGTAAAGTTCTCAGAGCATCTTGCACAACCAGGATGGATTTGCCAAAAGATTTGGGAGACTCAGATTTCGCAGGCAATGTTCCCTGTATCAAGAACTATTTCAGAAAAATTCAAAATACCCTACCACAGAAAACAGTCCTTCTAGAAGTTTCCACCATAGAATGACCAGATCTATTATTTTGTTGCTCATTTTACAACCATTACAAGGTGTACTGAAAAGGCTCTTTTCCATTCTGTCTAGACACCTTTTCCTAGACAACATCCTGAGACATAAGAATAAGCACTAAAATGAACATATTACATCAAACATACCACTGAGAGGAATGATAAGTTTAACAGTTTTCCATGTGGGAAGCATATTGATGGTAATTATCTTTCCTCCTACTTCACTCAGTTTTGCGGACCCCTCTGTCGTGGTTGGGAGGCTCTGGTCATGCTTCACCACATACTTGAAGCATGTTTTGATTGGCTGGGAGCCTACTGTGGCTTCATTGGTGGCGCAGGTGCTGGGCCTTTAAAGGAGATTGGTATTTTCCATGGTGGATAGGCTGTGGGCTGCTCATTGCTCGTGCTCCCGGGAAATGTGTTCTCACAGGATCTAGTGAGTGATCAGCATGTTTAACATTATCAATTAACAAGATTTTTTCAATAGTATGAAAATTTTTTTTCAAGGACTTGTAACCACCTATGGGAAGTTATTTATTCTTCACAACAAGTTATTTTAGGAGGAATGACAATTATAATTTTAAATGGGCAGGACACCAGCAGACATGGAAACCCTCTCTCTTTAGCCAATAGACATGAGATGTTAGCTGCCTAGAAAGACCTTCATACCATTATCTACTTACTAGGTATTCTAAGAAAACAGCCCTTGAAGGGCGCCTGAGTAGCTCAGTGGATTAAAGCCTCTGCCTTCGGCTCAGGTCATGATCCCAGGGTCCTGGGATCGAGCCCTGCATAGGGCTCTCTGCTCAGCAGGGAGTCTGCTTCTCCCTCTCTCTCTGCCTGCCTCTCTGCCTACTTGTGATCTCTGTCAAATAAATAAATAAAATCTTAAAAAAGAAAAGAAAACAGTCCTTGAGTGTAAACTGAAGTCTTTATAAACATGGTTTTGAGGAAAACAAGTAGCAATTAATAAGACCACTTAACATAACTTTCACATGCCACATCCAATATTCCTAATAAAATTAAATCCTACCAATTTTTTTTTTTAAGATTCCATTCATCTACTGGACAGACAGATCACAAGTAGGCAGAGAGAGACGGGAAGCAGGCTTCCCGCTGAGCAGAGAGCCCGATGCAGGGCTCGATCCGAGGACCCTGGGATCATGACCTGAGCCGAAGGCAGAGGCCCCAACCCACTGAGCCACCCAGGTACCCCCTACCAAATTTTTAACAAATGTGCACTCACAATTTCCCATCAACTTTTAAGGATATATGTATATGTATATAAATATATATTAACATTAATATATACATATACCTAAGCATCAGAAAAAAGAACGACATCATTACTTGAAAATTTAAATTTTTTAAAAATTTTTATTAAATTTTTAAAAATTTAAATTAAAAACTTTTCATGTCCCCGAGAGAAAGATTAAGATAACTCAAAAACCTCACCCTAACATTCCATTTATTTTTAGGAAAAAATACACCCCCAAATAGAGATTTTAATGTGTTCCAGTTTTCATGAATAGCACCTCTTTAAGCTTAACACTATTCTTAAGAATTTTCTGAAATACGTGTTCAAATATTTATATCTAGGAGGTATAGCCTATTATATATAAATATAAATTTTTATCTTATATATGGTCAATTGTAACCTAGTACAATACCTGTCGCATAACTTCATTCATTAGTTCATTAGTTTTTTTTTTTT
>RCUC01112416.1:0-77044 GCA_003697995.1 Taxidea taxus jeffersonii | reverse complement strand
AAAAAAAAAAAAACAAGAAATCAAAGCATTTCAGGGTTCAAATAGGCTTCTGAAGTCACCTGGCTATCTCTCTTGGTTTTGTGGAAATAAACTGAAACCCAGGGATAATGAGTTCTAGTCATCCATGCAAGCATCCATGAATCATCTCTAACAAGTGCCTACTGGGTGTTCCCAGTTGTATATAAAGGGAACTCAAAGATAGAAGAGTTGCTTTTCTCTGGCTACATGATGGCTAGTGGTAAGCTCTTTAAGATACCTTGAGATATGACAGGATACAATGAAAACATCGAGTTAAAGACACCGGACTAGTTCTCAAAGAGGTATGGGGCTTTCTCAGGCTGGAAGGGGGAAGATACTGCAGAGAGAGCAATCTAGACACACAGGCAGTAGCATAAACAGACTAAATCAAGATAAGAATTGACAACAAAGCATTTATAACACAGCAGTAATTTCAGAGCACGTGGTCAGGATATGAATGGCACTTCCTTAACATCAATCCCATAGCTGAACAAAAAGGAAACTTTAAGATGATGGATAAATTCATATCTTCTGATCCCATATTTGCTAATCCAAAGCATCCAGTAATATATTATGGATTTGAGTTTCTAGGAATTTTATTTTCCAAAGGATAAAGGAAGAAAACAGGATGAATGCGTATTACCCACTTAATTCAGATTTGTAAGGAAGGAAAAAATGGCATCTGCAAGGTAGATAAGTGGAAGGAGTAGTAGAAGTGGAGCAGGATGCATTTTAAATATGCCTGATTATGTACATAATTTTATTTAGTTTTCACAACAACTTGGGGTATGAATATGATTACCCCCATTTCAGGGATGAGAAGAATCGAGGCTCAAAGACATTTAGTGACCTGCCAGGGCACAAAGCCAGTAGATGCAGAAGTCAGTATGAGTCCTACCTAGTCCATCACCAATGCAAGTGTTCTTTCTGTTACATGATAATTTCTCCCAAGAACACAGGGGGAAGAGACTGCAGTAACCTGAATTACATAAAAAGTAAAGCAATATAAACAATTTTAAAAAGGGATATGTACAATTCCATGGCTGAAGACTATAAAAGAAATATAGCTTGTAAAGGATAGGCAAGTTTTCCCCCAACGTTTTCTTATGAAGATTTTCAAACATACAGAAAAGTTAAACAATTGTATAGTGAACACCCATCAATCCACCACCTAGAATGTACAATTAACACTGTGCCATTTTTGCTTCATCAAGATTGCTCTTTTTTTTTAAAAGTAAAATTCTGACTACGTAATCACTAGCAATTATAAGTATGATAGTCTACAAATGATTATAAAAATGTAAATACTACACCGTAAGTTCCATGAGGTCAACAATTATGTTTGTTCGTTTATCTCTGTATAACCAATGCTCAGCTTGGCTCTTGGTACAGAGTTGGCCCTTGAAAAAACTTTATGAATGAATGGGTAACATAATTCCAGTGAGTAAAAATGGATTTCAGCTAAAGAAGCTCCTATAGTATGTTCTCCAATAAATGAAAAATAGAGCAGAAAATGTTCTATAGCTAAAAGGAGCCACAGTTCACTGGGAATCAACATTTCAGAGGACTACCAGTTTGGTAAAGGCAAAAATATACTGAAGCTCGTTTTTCTGCCGCATACACTGCACCAGGATGTGGAGGTTAAAACTAACATGGTAGAATGCCTGAGAGGTTACTGTGAAGTCTTTCATTTCAGTGAAGGATCATTATACAAGCGGAAGATGGGGCAAGTGTTGCTTGACAGAATTTATCTATTAAAATTTGGAAGGAGGGTGGAAAGGGAATTGATTATTATGACATAGTAGTATAAATATGTGGCAAAAAAAAATCTGCCACACTTGGACAGTATGAGTGAACAAGAGGGGTGGTGGGAGCATAGATTATAAGAAGGAATAGTCCCACTGTACTCTGAGTATTCCTCTCAACACAGGGAGCCATAATAGTGTTATTCAGTAAACTAACGTGTCTACAGGAAGAGAGGAGGTGGTTTTGGTGAGAAGGGGTCAAAAAATTATCCTAGTTAGCATCATTAAAGGAATTAGGGATATAATTAGGTACAGCAAGGTGTCCACAGTTAACACTGCTGTGTGTTACATAGCAGGTTGTTGAAGGAGTGGATTCTAGGTGTTCTCTTATTATTATTGTGTCTATGTAGGATGATGGATATTGGCTGAGCCCGTTGTGGTGGTCATTTTGCAATCTATGAAAACCAAGCCATGATGCTATACACCTTAAATGTGTATGCTGATGTATATCCATTGTTTCCCCAAAAAGCTGGGGAGGGGGAGGAACTTGGGATATTTAGACTGAGGAGGAGAGAACAAGGGAGAATGTGATAATGATCTTCAAGTTATCTGGGGGCCAATAAGAAAGAAAGTAGAGATAATGGTCTCAGGTGGCACATAAGCTGACTACATATACTCATACATTTATGGATATAAAATATACACAGTCACACTTTATATTTTTTAAATACATAAAATATACACATATAAAGACAAATACATACATTGGGATTCAAACATAAGGGTTGAAACATAAGGACTATTATACTTCATGGTCCAGAAACAAAGAGAAAATAGATGAGATAAACTGCCGAGAAGGCTGGAGGTCAAGACTCATGGGAAGAAAGCACTTGGCAAGGATAGGGACACAACAAGATAACCCAAGTTCAGAGGTAGGCTACCTCTGATATCTCCCACCAGAGGAGGAGAGCAGCCAGGCAGATTAACCACCATCTATCCCCCACCCTCTACACTCCCACACTCCAGAAACAGAGGAATCTGTCTCCAGATTCCAATGATGAATGTGGGAGCTTGAAACAGACTGATATGGTTGCTCTTAGGCGCTGCTGCTAGAAGAGACCATGTGATGGCACCAGAGGTCCTGCCATGCCCACTGAAAACTGGGTGGGAAAAGGGTTAAAACTACAGCTCACACACTGCCTCTCCAGCAAGCAGAAAGATGAACTTGCAATCTCAACTACAAAGATGAGCACAAAATGAAGAAACACCAAATAGCTAAGAAAAGTTTCGAGCATGAAAGGAGATAATAACTTCAACAAATAAAAACTTAAACCTGAAGAAGCAGAATTAATAGGGCAATTAGAACAGTGCTTGTGGAAAAAGACTAGATATGTTCTTTATTATTTCTGGGAGTAAAGCTAAGTAAGGCCAGTAGATGAAAGCAGCAGGAAGTTAGACTTCAGCACAGTGTGAAATAAGACCTTCTCAAAAACAATGTTCATTCAACAATGAACTTCAATAAAGCACATACAGCTCCAGCCTTGATTCCATCCTATATGGCATTTTTATCAAATGCTTAATTAAAAGCACAAGAAGATAAGTTATCAAAACAGAGCAACTTAGCTTTTAAAAAAAATGGTTAGCCAACAGACTAAAATTAACTGGCCCAGATCCCAGGGAACAGGAATAAATAACCTATAATCACTGGGTCTGACATACAGTAGCCTACAATAAGTATTTGTTGAATAAACTTAAGGACTACCAGGGCAAATACATGTCCATCTTCTTCAGACACGAATAAGTGTTCAATATTCAGATCTGGTGGGTACTGAGTTTTCACTCTAGTAAAGAAGCCAGCTAATAAATAAATATGTAATATAAATGTAAGCAGTCATAACTTTCATGAATAAAAATACAGATGGGTAAGGCTACAGGGAATAACGTATGATTAATTTTGTGTCGTTTTTCAGATTAGATTTCTTCAGAGAAGGAGACATCTGAGCAGAGGCCTACATAAAGTGAGGCAGTGTATTAGTTATCTGTTGTGTGTAACAAATGACCCCAGAACTTACTGGTTTAAAACAAAACCTTTACATCTCAGTATTTCAGAGGGTCTGCAACAGGACATGGGCTAGCTGATTTGTGTCCCTGGTTTAGCAGCTCCTACTAGGCTGCCATCAAGATGTCCTCTTGGACTGCAGTCACTGCAAAACCTGACAGGGAAGGATCACCTTCCAATCTCACTCAGAAGGTGGTTGGCAGGATTCAGTTCCTCCCGGGGTTTTGGAATGTCTCAGTTCTGACTGGCTGTTGGCCAAAAGCCCACCTTCAGTTCTTTGTCATACCACCCTCTCCATAGGGCAACTCACAAATGGCAACTTGCTTCACTGAAACAAGTACCAAGAAGAGCCAGAGAGTGTAAGCAAGAATGAAGGCACAGTCTTTGATAACCTGAGGCCTATATGACATCACATCACAGTTGCTACTCTTCAGATGAAGCCTATTTTATTCCATTCCATTCTTTAGAAGCAAGTCATTAAAGTCCAGCTCACATACACGGCATTGGGGAGGATTACACAAAGGTATAACTACCAGGAGGTAGGGAACACTGGAAGCCATGTCAGAAAGCTGCCTACCATAGGCAGAGCACTGTATACAGATCTAGGGGAACAGCATTCCAAATGTTGGGAACAGCAATGCAAAAAACAAGGCGAAGTTGAGGTACAGAGAGAAGGTTGGAGAGAAATAAGAAAAGGAGATAGAGCTTGAAAGGTAGGCAGGGGCCAGATCCTAGGTCACATGGAACTGTTGAGGTCTTGGCAGTTTGGATTTGATCATGAGCAGTGAAGAGAATTCCCTGGAGAGATCTGAGCAGAAGAGGTTAAACTAACCTTTCGTTTCTGAAATTGTGGTGATAGTAAATAGCACATTCTATTCATTTATTTATTTGGTTTGATTTACTTTTAGTGACCTTTCTGAGAGGAAGCTGGCAATTCCATGTCAGTTGGTCTCTATATTAAATAATTATTTTATTGGTTCCTACCATCCTGAATCTGACAAACTGGTGATCTATAAAGAGATGATTCAAAACCATAACTTCTGTCATGTGAGCTCCCCTTTGCTGCATTTGGGGAACAAGGACTCATTAATTTATTATTATCATTATTAATTATTATTTTGTGATTATTCACTGCAATCAACTGAGCCTGTCCCACTGCAACCTCAGGCAAAAGTCAGGGAACACAAGGATGAGGAACAATGCAGTGAAGGCGATCCTGACTGTGTATGTGGAGCCACTGGGTAAGCCCACCCATAGCCCATGAATGTTCAGGGAATGGAGGGTCTACTTTCTCCCAGAGAACAAATGCACTTAAATTGCTGATACCTTCTCTCTAGTCATCTGGGTCAATTACCCCAGCACAGAGCTGCCAGCTGAGCTCCTCCCTGGCCAAGCTGCTCTGCTTTGAAATTCTTCCCCAGGCTACCTCACCCAATGATGTCAGCCAGGGTGAGCACCCTGCCAGCCCTTCCACATCAAGATGATGTGCAAGGGGAAATGCATGCTGTCTGTGCTCAGGAAACATCTGGTTGATCCGCTAGTCCTCAAGCAGGTCTCTGGCTGTTTTATAAGTTAGGGGAACAGAATAGGATGGGAAGACATGGAGCTTCAGTGATTAACCAACTTCAACGGCAAGTTACAAGCTGAAAGGAGATGTGAGGAAATGGCCTCCCTGGCAGGCCCTCTCCAGGGACCCTGCACCACTGCCACACAGTCACATTTCCTAGCTTGTAATGGAAAACAAATGCTGTTTACAAGAGCTCAAAGTAGCTGAAATGGGAATGTGAGCCAAGCGGTATAGTGGAGGGTGAACTACTTGGAAGCTTTCAGCAGTCCAGTAATGATTCAGTACCAGGCCTAAAATACAGGTTCCTGATGAGAACTACTATTCACTTTCCCTTGGAAAATGAAACACCACATTCATTGGTAAGCAGAATCCATGACCACTTAAAAACAGATCCAGCCCCTCGTAAGCTGTCTGAAAGAAAACAAAAGATGCTGTATGTCCTTCGCTGAGCTCTAAGCACCGTTTTCGTCCTGCTTGGTATCCACTGTTTTTTTCTCAGCTTATGAACCACTAGAGAAATTAGGTAAAATAGATAGGAGAAAATGGACTTGTGTGCTGCCCCCTCCCCTACCAGCCTCCATACCCGTCCCTGGAGGAATAGAGGTTTTCTGAACATTCAGGATTCTGGCCTGCAAATGAAGAGCTCTTCTCTTCTCCTTCTGCTTTGCCTCCTGTGTCTCCCCCTCCCCCAGTTCAATAAAAGCTTTCCAGTGTGGGGACTTTTAGATAGTATAAGTCCTTCAAGGGTGTTGAATCCAAATGGGTAGCAAAAAGGATTTTTTAAAAATTTTAAGTAATAAAGCAAAAAACAAAAACAAAAAAATCCCTGAAACACTAAATGATTCTAGCTTTAAAAAAAATTCTAAAAATTCATTTGTTCTCAAATGCCAGTGAGAATTAGGTGGAACACAGGATTAAGTGTAAATTTTGGGGGGAGCCCTTCCTTCTGGCATAGTGGTCAAACTGAGATCGTGGGGCTTTAGGGTTGCTGCTCCACCATGGATTCATTCATTCCTTCAGCAGACAGTCTGAGTATTTTTGTATTCTGTATATTAAGAATATAGTTGGGAACAAGACAAGGTTCCATTCTCTCTCAGAGTCTTTATACATGAACAAAGGTGAAATGATCTAATGTATGCAAAGCACTAAGCCTGTGCCTGACATTTCATAAGTGGTCAATAAATGTTAGCCATTATTAGCTATTACTCTCAATTGCGCATATCTATCTGTTTCTCACTCTCCAGCCTCTGCTTTGCCTCTCCAGCTTCAGCTTTTGTCTGTGAAGAAAATCCTAAGTTTTGTCAAATTTCTGTCCAAATGCAAGATTTATCATAAGAAATTGGCTCACATAATTACGTAGGCTGAGCTGTCCCAAGAAAATTCTGGAAACTAATTTTAAGTAGACCTATCATAAAATATAGTTATTGTAAGGTCATTTATTTATGAAGGTCATTTATAAACTTTTGGCTTACTCAAATCTACTTAATTTACTTGTTCATAACAATTATGTTTAGATTACTCATGAAAATTTCAGGAGACATGAAACAGCTAACCATCTAAAGTTACCTTTATGGCTAACAAATTCTGTGACAGAATCTGATGTGAAATTAACATGAGCATATTTGACTCTCAGTAAGCTGAAATAGAATAAAAGTATTATATTTAATACTGATAACTCTAAAGATATTCCTGTTTTAATTAAACCAATAAACTTGAACTAGCTTTTATTTCCTGAGGACTGTCATAGATCATGTGAACTTGCAAAATATTTGGGTTAGTTTCCATATTTCTGAGAGTATATTTATGTAATGCTTATCTGTCTTTAAGCTAATTAAGCAGAACTCTTTACAAATTAATTTTAGCAGGTTAAAAACAGAACTATCCTACAATCCAGCAATTACACTACTAGGTATTTATTTACCCAAAGGGATACATTCACCCGGAGATTACAGCAGCATTATCTACAATAGCCAAATTATGGAAGTAGCCCAAGTGTCCACTGACTGATGAATGCATAAAGAGAATGTGGTATATATACATAATGGACTATCACTCGGTCATAAAAAAGAATGAAATCTTCCCATTTGCAATGACATCAATAGGGCTACAGAATATCATGCTAAGCAAAATAAGTCTGTCAGAGAAAGATAAATACCATATGATTTCACTCATAAGTGGAATTTAAGAAACAAAACAAATGAGCAAAGTGGGGAGGAGGGGAGAAAGAGGCAAACCAAGAAACAGACTCAACTATGGAGAATACACCGATGGTTACCAAAGGGGAGGGAGGTGGGGAGATGGGGAAGATAGGAGAAAGGCATTAAAGGAGTGCACCTGTTGTGATGAGCAGAGGGTGATGTGTGCAAGTGCTGAATCACTATAATGTATGCCTGAAACGAATATTACACTGCAAGTTACCTGGAATTTAAATAAAAACTTTTTTAAAAAACTAATTTTGGTGATACCAGTCAGAGATACAAAAAACAAACAAGATGGGATTGGGAGGAAGACAAACCAAAAGAGACTCTTAATGTCATAAAACAAACTGAGGGGGGTGGGGGGAAGAGGGGGGCTGGGAGAGGGTGGTGGGGTTACATTATATGTTTAAATTAAAAAAAATAAATTTAATAAATAAAAAAACAATGTATCTGCAGCATACATATATAACTATACATAAATATACAAATAGTTTGAACAGATCTTAGAGCTTTCATTTTAAAATTTTAGCCATAAGACAGGTACGAAACACAAAAGCTTATGAAAGGACAGGAGCTTATAATAGGACAGCTGGATCCAAATTGTGTTTCTGGCAGACGGAATAAGCTTACCTGCTCAGACAGCTTTTTATTAATGTTTGTGAAACAGACTTAAGACTTTTCATATACCTAGTTTTCAAAGTAGCCTTTTCTTTTTTTCCTCTTCTGATAAAAACTATCTTGGTTCCTGGAAAAAACTACCTAAAATGCTTATATCACAATAGACACAAAGAAAAATGCAAGCTCCCTCCGGAATAATTCTTGTTCCTTAAGTCCAGATCTTTTACAATATCTGCATGCCTTTTGAGATGAATACAGGAGGCTTAGGGACTGGTGAAAAAGACAAGTGGACTTTGAATTTGTTTTCAAAATCACCTTTCTGTTCTTATAAAGACTTGATTTGTAAGATAAGTACAACTGCTTTCAATTCCTCAAAGAACTGAGTTACAACCTGAATGATACAGAGACTGCTCCATACTACTATCCTCAATCTGCATCTTTGTTTCAGGGAGAAGACCTTCCATTAGGGTGTAAACCAAAAGATTCCTATGTTCTAGATTCAGAGCTGTGTGTCTTTGGAATGTTCTAGTAACTCCTTACACAAAGGCTCCAGAATGTTCTTCTTTTTGGGTCCACAGTTTCATTTACCTTAGGTAGAAGGTCTAAACACATTTCCTGTCAGGCTCTGAATACCAGCTTCCAGTCTGGCCAATGTTTGACCACAGAACTACTTAATAAGGAAGAGAAGTTACAAGAGGAATCCTTTGAAAGACCTTGTCAAGTTTCAGTCTTGGACAGGCAGTAAATATTCCCAGCAGTAAGAACAAACCCATAGGCACAAGAGGCAACGATACTACCCTCGAAGATTCACAGCCACTCCCAAAAGACAGACAACTGCCCTGAGAGCTGGACACAGTCAGTAGGATCTCAGCCACAAACTAAAAACAACCCACATTTCTGTACAGCCATATCATCCGGGTCCCCAAGATGACTGCTGCCAAGCCAAGTTCTCAAGACACAAAATGAGACCAACAAGAAGGCAACAGCTGTAGCTGGGAGGGGAGGGAAGGGACTGACCACTTATGAGTAACCTAAGTACGCGTTCAGCAGTTGCAATTCAAAGACCTTATTCTTTCAAACTATTTATTTATTTTTTTAAATGTTTTTTTTTTTAGATTTTTATTTATTTATTTGACAGACAGAGACCACAAGTAGGCAGAGAGACAGACAGAGAGAGAGGGGAAGCAGGCTCCCCGCTGAGCAGAGAGCCCGATGTGGGGCTCGATCCCAGGATCCGGAGATCATGACCTGAGCCGAAGGCAGAGGCTTTAACCCACTGAGCCACCCAGGCGCCCCTATTTTTTTTTTTTTTTTTGCCTCCAATCTGAACTTAGAAAGGAAGAGACAACGTGAAATGTTGCCTTTTTCTCTCTCAACCATTTTCCACAGAAATGGACAGAATGGAAGCTCTAACTTTGGTCTGACTTCTTACCTTCCACGGGCTTCTGCCAGTTTTCTCCGAATCCCATCCGCAGGTTTTGGGCGGGGGAGGGGTGTCTCGGTGGGTCCCATCCTGGCCACCAGAAACGTCAGTGGGGGGAACAATAGTTTTCCCTCTGCCCTTTCAAGGTGAGTGCTTGGCTCTAGGACACCTCCTAAGTGGTGAAACTCATGTAGGTTAAAAGTTCTCCACTGTGGCCTCGGGAACTCAAGATTACCTTTGGTAAGGCGAGCCTACTGTTCAAACCCAGAACCTTTCATTCTCCTGAGGCCTCTCGCGGGTCACCTCCCGGCCCTGATCAGTCTGGTTTCTAGGCCGGACCCAGCCCGCCCCCATCCGGTCCAGCGTCTAAAGGGCGCCTGACGCACCCCCATCCGGTCTGGCTTCTCAGCCGACCCGGTCCGCCCCCAGCACGGTCCGGTTTCTAAGTGGGCCTTCCCAGTTTCTACGACGGACCTAGGCCACCTCGGGCCTGCTCCGTTTTCTAAGTCAGGCCCAGTCTCCTCAGACTGACGCAGGGTTCTAATCTGGAACCAGTCTGCCCTCGCCCGGTCCGGTTTCTAAGGGGGACCCAGTCTGTCCTCGCCCCGTTTGGTTTCTAAACGGAACCGGTCGGCCCCCATTGGGTCCAGCTTCTAAGTGGTAGCCAGCCCGCCCCAGCCCGGTCTGGTTTCTGAGTGGGACCCGGTGCCCTTCCGGTTTCTAGGACACGGGCCGGAAGAGAGCTGCTCCGTTTTCCAAGTCTGGCCCAGGCCTCTCAGACCCACTCAAGGATCTAAGTTGGATCCGGCCTGCCTCTGGTCTTTTCTAGTTTCTAAGTCAAACTCGGGCTGACCCAGCACCTGGTCCAGTTTCTGAACAGAGCCAGTCTGACTCCAGCCGGCGTCCGGACTCAGTCCACAGAAAGAAGTCGGAAAGCGAAGCTGGAGAGCCAGAATCCAAGAGGGGCTTAAACCTCCCTAGAGAGCGGAAGAGCAGCAAGCTCAGGGGCCGCACCAGGTGGGTGAGCCTGGTTGCTGCTTGCTCCAGGGGGCTGTGGACGGTCTCCTTTTGTTTCCTCTTCTGACCAGAGCTGTTAAAAGATAAGCTGAGGCACATTAAGACGTTTAAGAGCTTGCTTGAACAAAAATCGAGTCAAATTGGGCAGCATCCAATCGAACAGAGAAAAGAGCTCTGAGGAGCTGTACAGAATAAAAAGACAAAGGCAGAAGGGAGGGAGAACAAGGAAGTTATGCTAGACAGCAAAGCAGGTTGGTTATTGCAAGGTCACTTTCCTTTAGGGGATGGCAGGGGTTTACCAGGCAGATCACCCAACTAGCGCTGATCAGATGATTCCTGATCTTAAAAACCTGACTGGACAGGTTTAAGAGTTCATTTCTGGGCGAGCCATAACTGCAGTCAAGTTCAATCTTCGTTTCTGTGAGTGGCGCTTAGCATAAGCGATTCCATTTTGGACCTGTTGTCTTCTTTTAACAGCAGTTTGCCACAAACCCCTAAAATACTGCATGTTTTCTTTTCATATGCTGGTGATCACATTCATTCTCATGAACTGTGCATATATGTCACCTACTCTCTAGACTGCTAATTCCCTGGTAGAAGAATATGTTCTACTTTTATGGACTCTGCTGCCTAACATGGAACCTGGCTTATGTTAATGCCACTTAGTTGTTCCATTATATCTTATGAAATGGAGTGCATTGTGTACCCACATTGTGTCCCCTTTTTGTTCTAAACTCTGAGAACCTAAACAATATCACTGTCTTCTTAAGAAAAAAAAAAAAGCTCTTCTTTTGTAGTTGGGCAGGAGTGTAGAAAAAGAAACATTGGAGAAAGCAGACCTGCTTGTATTTTCTATGCCTTTCTTTTTTCTCTCCCTCTTCTGGATCTTGAAATGGCTCTGCTCATGTGGGCTGCATGATGCAGCCATTGGAGGGTATGTCATATACTCCAGCATGGGCCAGGAGAGACAGAGGGGATATGCGTGGATGTTCCCTGGCTCTCTTTTTTCCTGGTTAGACTTCAGAGGCTGATGCTCCACTTTGCAATCTAGATTTGGGTGTGGGCTACTCTGCCTGCTGGTGAAGAGGATTCCAATTGACAAGGCCTAAAGCACTGCAGAGAATATGCCCATGGTGTTGGAGGGCCTGTTAGAGGTGGTGAAGAAAGAACTGGGGGGTGGGGGGCAGGGGAATGAGCAGCCATTAAGAATGAATAAACTCATCAGGTCAATGCTGATATTAGGTCAGGCTAAAACCCTTCAAAGCTTATTGGTGTTCTGGGTTTAAAGTCCCAAATCATGGCTCTCACAATCACCCAGGCCTGTGTTCTTCAGTGGGTGAAGTGCCTTTCTTTCACACCCATTGCTTCAGCCATACTGGCTTTGGTAGTTCCTCACATGTGACTGGCTCTCCTGCTGGGGGAGGCTTTCTGCCAATAGTTCCTTCCATGCAGAACAGTTTTCTTCTCCAACCTTCATGCAGCCAAGTACAACATGTTCTTCCCTGACCTCTCAAATTTGGTTAGTGCCCCCAGTTTTACAACAGCTGGCACACTTTACTTGCCCTGTGTCAAAGCTCACCAGTCTTTCAACAGCCTGCGCAGTTTCTTAAGCTCCTCGAGGGTAGACACCAAGTCTGTCTCATTCATCACAGGAACTCCCATGTCTGTCCCCTTGCCAGGTGGACAACACACTCAAGATATATCTGTTAGGTGAATGCATGTCTCAACACTTTTAAATGTAATTCTCTGAGCTAACTGATATTATATCAGTATAATTCTCTGGTGCTACCAGAAACATGAGAACTGAATGGGTTCCTTCTGCTTTATCTCTCCCAAATCCAGCTGGGAAGCAGGTTTGAAGGACAGCATTGTAGATGGCGACTCTGGGTGAGGACTGTCACTGTGAAATAGGGACATTTTCAAGGGAAGTGACCCTTTGGTGGAGCCCCTCAATTCCAATGTGGTCAATAAGTTATTGTTATGCAGTATGAATAACTCACCTGTGGAAAAAATTAGGTCCAACAGTAGTGCTACTTTTTCACTAAAATCCTGAAATCCTGGCACGCCTAGGTGGCTCAGTTGGTTAAGTATCTGACTGTTGATTTCAGCTCAGGTCATAATCTCAGGGTCATAATATGGAGCCCCGGTTCAGGTTCCATGATGTGCAAGGAACATGCTTAAGATTCTCTCCTCCTTCTCCCTCTGCCCCTCTCCCTGTTTATGTGCCCACTCTCTCTCTCAAAATAATAGTAGTAATAATAATAGTGATCCTGAATCATCTCAACTGGACTCAGTCCAGACTGTGCCTTTTATATAACATTAAAAAATAACCTATGACTACACCAGCAAAGCCACCCCTTAACAAATAAAGGACCATTAAGAAAGAGCCTGAGGAATCTAGAACCCCCTCCCCCAGAAAATGATGACTTGGGGAATAATTTGGCCTGAATCAAATTATTAAATAATAATAATTGTTGTTTAAGGTAATCAAATTAAGCCTCCATGTCTGGATGGATTTGGCCTTCTGGGTGTGTGTCATTTGGTTCATCTTCTCTAAATTATTTAGTCGCTCATTTGAGTGCCTGCTGTATAGTCCCCTAGGGGGCAATAATCAAAGTGAAATAACTCTTTCTACCCACAGAGATCTTATTATCTATTTGGAGAGACAGGCATGGAGAAACAAGTGTATAACATTTGCAACTTCCAAATGATACACCCAGCCCTTGTGGAGAGGTGTACCCTGAGGAATCGGGTACAACCTCTAAAGCACCAGTTCTACATTTTCTGCATCTCTGGCATTTGCTTATTGGCTCACAGGTTCTGTTTCCCACATAACCTCATACTTCAATGCTGTGTAGACTGTGGTCTTCAAATTAGCATACGTAAATGCTAAAAGGTCAAAACTCTACTAATTATTGCAAACTCTCTTTTTTGTAAATACTTTACTTAGACACTCCATATTCGTAGCATTTTTGTAGTTCTTAACACATTCCCAAACACTGTTTAAAGACATGGGTTGCGTGACATCAATTCATGTTGATTCTCTACTTAAAAACTGTAATTGTAGTGCATGTGTTTCAGCACTCTATACTTAAAATTTCAACCTGACCCTCTATTACAAGAGACATTTAGATTTCATTTATCTAAAATTAAATGCCAGGTACATTACTGATAATATTACTGATATTTTTTTAAATGGTAAATATATGAGGTAGTCGGTTATTTGCATAAATCCATCCATGTGAGCACAATGACTAGGGAAGGGACAGGCACATGGTTGAGAGAAAGTCATAGAATGGTGTGGGATCTACTGGAAAGAAATACTGTCTTTTTGGCTCAGCAAGAGCCTGGGAAGATGCAGGCCTACCTTTTGCTGTCAGCAGCAGTCCTGCCACCAGATACAGCCCAACATCAAAGATAACCTGAAGATGAACGTAGCCAGATTTTAATGTCCGTTTGAGCACCTGTATCAACCCGAACGTGAGGCCACTCTGCACCTGGCCTTGCATGCAAGTGTACCTAAAATTCTTTCTTATGTACAAGTTCATTAGTTAGGTTGGATGTGCCCTGCAAACAAATGAGACCTTACTGATTCCATCTCACAAAAGGAACAAGGTAGGAAGAAAGCTGCAAGGAGGATAATTTTAAGTCATTCTGTATTTATTGGTATTGAATTTATTTTTCCCAGAGAGAAGACATACAGTCTGATGTATCCCATTTTAATAAATCCTCTGTTCTGGATTTACATCCTGAATTTCTGTGACCTCTAATTAAGGTTCAGTACCATCACAAACAGTGGTTAAAATTATTCTCTGAGATCATGAAGGCTGTGCTAAAACACAGAATATTTTGCCTTACCAAAATTCAGGGGAAAACAGAAAACAAGAAGTCTTTTGGTAGTAGAAGAGGCAGGCAACTTAGGTAGAATTCCTGAGAAAAAGTGTAGAGTCAATTAATCCACTAATTAATATTTCCCTGGCTATGAACTATTATCTATTCAGTATCGCTAAACATTCTAGAAGGGAAATTCATTTTATTGCCTAGAAAGATACTTTATCACAGTGCTGTGTGCAGAGCATCTTGACTTTTGCTAACTGCCAGAGTCATCATGATGCCTCAGTTTCCAATAAAATGCAGAGTTAGTACCAGTGGATGTGGGAAAAAGAAATCCAGATATGGATGATGAGAAAAAGTGGTTATTACATCGAGTGCTTAGTCAGGCCTGCAGTGTTTTTCAGAATGGTTTGAAGTCAGAAGAGCTCATGATCCTCCACAAATAGGAATGGCAGAGACACCTCCTGGATTATCACCTCAAACCCCAGCCAGATCGGCACACCAAAGCATAAGGCAAATGGACAATCAGCCAGTGTCTTCCAGTGTTGGTGCACAGACAGTCCACTCTGAAGGGGATGGGACTCCGAGCAGCCCCTTCTGGGTTTCGAGAAGCCATATTCTGGGAAGGAGCCAGCTCTCTGGCATCGACTGCTGTTGCATTTTCATGGTTCCTCCGCCCACCCATCCCCCTAAAATGGCACAATGGAATGACTGTGTTCTCTATTGAGGACTTCCCTTTTTAAAAATAAACAAGCAAAAGTTTCCCTAATCTGGCCCATATTCAATAGTGGGAGAAGTCACCCAGTCCCGGGGTGGGGAGTGGGAAAGGAAGCCAGGCGTCAGGCAAACACAATCAGGGACGACGTGCGGGACAGTGTGCAGGCCTCTGAAGACAGAAAAGTGAAAGGAAGGCTAAGCGTCAGTGGGCTGTGGCACTCCCAGGTCATCATTCCATGGACACACGATTTCCTTTTTTAGGTTTTCTTGAGGTATTTCTGACAGGCTTTGGCCATATCCTTCAAGAAGTTAGGAACGCCATTCTATAAAACAAAGGAGACTGTCACTTCTATGTCTTCATGGTCATTACTCCTGATTATTTAGGCTATGGCAAAGGTAAACAAAGATGATTCTGAGAATGATAAATATAACAATAGAGCCCCTGTCCAATTTCTACAGAACATGACAGAAGACCAAAGGCACAGGTGAGACTAGATAGCAGGGGACACGTTATGTATCTTGGGTTTTGCTAGTAAAAAGATAAGATGATTTTGAGAGACTATTTTTTTGAAAAGGTATTGGGTTGGACTTTGGGATTCTAACCCAGGAATCATAGAAAGGACTTCTTTTACAGAATTAGGAAACAGTGAGGGTGTGGGGCAAAGGGTAGACTGTGTTATTTCTTAGTGCTGAGCATTGTGCAAGACATTCCCCAGATACTTCCTTACTTGCCACTACTCTACAGGGTGGTAATACCTGTCCCCATTTTCCACAGGGAAGAAATCAACAGCTTCCCTAGATTATACAGACAGAAGCAGGATAAGGACTAAAAATCACATGTGTTTGACTCAAAGCCTGTGTGCTTTGCACTCTCCCAGGGAATGTGCTGAGCTCTCCAAGCAGTAAGTAGGACTCCTACAAAGCACTGAATGTTCCCATAAAGCCAGGTTCTCCGGAAGTCTCCAGCTATCCAGCCCCCACTATAGTCCCTTCTCCTTACAGAGAAACAAAATGACAGTAACAAAACTGGAGGCTTCCAAGCTTGGACACATTTGGTTGTCTCTCAAGCCAGGTTGGCCTGTCAGATTCCTCCCTCCATAAGCAGACAGAGGTTCAAAAGACACCACTTTTCATTTTTCCTACAAGGAAAAGGCTACTATCCAGAGGATGCAGAGAGTGATCCTGGCAGGGTCTTGCTAGCAGGGAGGGTCTAACATTCCAGCTAAGGATTCTTCTCTTTTGTCCCAGCCCTCACATCCTGGGTATTGGCAACCTTAGTCCCAACTGTAGTCACTCAACCAAGCTGCTTCATAAAAGAGCCTCATTAGGCCTGAGACACAGTGTCTCTTCAGTCTGACAGCCCTGTGGGCTAAGTCAACATTTGTCAAACACAATTCCCCCCTCCTACCTCCTGGGATCTCACCTTGGCGACCCAGTTAATGAGCCAGGAAGGAATTTGGCCACCCGGGTTATCGAAGTAATACATGAAAACTAGAAAGGAAAATCAGGAGGAGGAAAAATGTTAGAAAGACAACAATAAATCCTGCAAAGATTCCCCCTCTATCTTCAGGTCCCAAAAGTAAGGAGGGAGGGAACATGGGATTCAGGAGGGCTTCTCTCCTTTGCCTTGCCTCCCAGAATATGTATATATGTATGTATGTATGTATGTATGTATGTATGTATGTATACATACACACACACATTTTTTAAAACAGCCACATGCACATTTTGCTGCTATTTATTAAATGCCTGTCAAGTGCTAGACACTTGGATATAGTCTCTCATTTAATCATTTCTCTCATTAATTATCTTAATAGTACAAGGGAGTTGGTAAAATTAACCCCCCACTTATAAAGGACAACATGAAGAGTCAGAGTAGTTGGGTGGCATGTCCAAGGTGACAGATCCAAACAGCTTCAGAATTATGGTTTAGACTTTGCCTCACACAAAGCCACACTGATTCCTGTAGGGCGAGTGGCTGGCTGCCCCTGCTCTACTCACAGCTTTTCTCCATGCAGGCTGGAACTCGAGGGAGGCAGGTCCTGAGACTGCTGAGCAGGACCTCTGTCCTCAGGGACAGTCATGCCATCCCCCTTGCCACCTCAACCCCGAGGCCTGATGTATGTATCCCCAGGACTAGCCTAAAGTGAATTTCTACACCTTGTAGTTTGATTGCCTCTGGGCAATGCAGGAGTCAATAAAGAATGGGTTGAGTCAGATTTAAACATCTACTGTGCACTCAAGCCAGGTTTCTGGGGGTGAATTGAGTCTCTCCCCAGGTTTTGATTTCTTGTTTGTTTTACACTCGTGTCCATTCTCTGACCTCAGATAATAAGCATCATGCATTTTACATGCCCAAAAATCAGTATGGCCTACATATAGTGGCCCCAGCTGCTCTGCCAACATGCTCCCCAGCTTTACCTTGGCTCCCTTTCTTGCCATCACTCTTGATCACCAGGCTCTGCTTATACTGATTCACCCGGACCACACCAGACCTCTCAGGAATCTGTGGCACGGAGGTGCTCTGGGCCAGGACCACATGGATCTTCTGCCCGTCCATGTCCAGGTCTCGCCGCTGCCGGATGTAGATGTACTATACTGTCAGTCAAGGCATGATATCAGTGCCAGCATTTCAGATGGACGAAAGGAAACCCTATAAGCCAGAAGCAAAATGAGATGATTCTATTCTTCCCAACTGGCCCTTGCTCCCTTTAATATTCCTTCATTTCTCAGCCCTGTGTCCCTACCTGCACTGAAAGACTGTGCCACATAAACTTGATATTCTCATTTGACAGCATGCATTACCTGCTTGGGAATGATTCCTTGATGCTTTCAATTATACACGGAAACTACTTCTCCTTTCTCTAAGAAGGCACTATGAGATACAAGGGACTGCTTACTCACCAGCGGTGTGATTCTGCATTTGTTACTCAACCTTACTGAAGCTGAGTTTCCCTCTGTAGGAAAAGGGGGCTATATTCCCCAGTGGGCAAGGTTGGTGGGGGCCCTGGAGAAAGACTGGGGCAGAATAAGTACTCAATAAACACTGGGGTCATTCCACTTTGTCCTACCCTCCTACAAAGCTCTAGTTAGTGACCTCTATGCACAGAGGATGGTCAAGCAATGTTACTTACACCTAGTGGTCAGAGGAAGAGCATGAGAACCTGAATGTTTAGTAGGCAGATGTCCTCTCTGGGTTAACATTGGTTAACCACCAAGAATAACCAAGCCATTTCATCTCTATAAACACAGAGCACTCACTATGTCTCTGATGCTATAATAGGGAAGGTAACTGACTCCTAAGAAACAGTGAGAGTTACCATCTATTAAGCCCTTACCATAAACCTTACATATAGCATCAGTTTTGATTCTGAAAACGTTCCTCTGAATTTGGTAAGTATCCTTATCTTATAGATAACAATATTGAGGCTCCAGGAAGTAAGAAATTTGCCAGAGATCCCATTGCTCAACTGGAACCTGAGTGCAAACCCAGATCTGGCTTCAAAACCTAGCTAGACTTTCATAGCTGAACAGACCTCAACAGACTTTTAGATTTCACACTAGAAGGAATTCAAAGCCTAAATAATAATAATTTTTTAAAAACATTCTAAGTATAACATAATACACTCACTGTAACAGCAACAACCATAGCCCCATGCCACCACAGAATTTCTGCAGCACCCACAGGGGTCCCAGCCCTCACTCAGGCACCCTGCAGGATATGCTACTCCCCCCAACTCTGGGGACATACAAGTAAAGTTCTTAAATGTTCTGCAGGAGAAATGATATTGCTTTGGCTCTGGATTTCTGACATCAAAACCTTTTACTTTTCCCTCACAACAAAAATTATCCCACTCTCTCCCAAAACTTGCTCATCTCATGTGACAGATGTCCCCTGACACTTCACTGAGGAAAAATCAACCTGAAATATTGATTAAAACTTGGCAGAGTCTTCAAAAAGTTGGAAGGTCCAGGCTACCAGAGGGCTTATGACCAGAGAACCACCAGTTCACTGAGACCCAGAGAAGTGAAGGGACTCCAAAGTCACACAACAAATCAGAGAATAAGCTTACATTCAATCTGGGATCTTTGGCTCCAAATGAATGTTCTTCTCCTCTGTACTATTCTCTGTTCTCAAAAATTTAATCACTAGTGGAGAGACATGCATATAGAAAGATTAAAAAACTCTATCAGATTGTGTGGTATTGGAAAACCAATTATATTGAACTTGAAGTAGTCCCAAGTGTCTACCCCTAAGACCTAACCATCAGTGTCACACTGAGGTCAGAGAGATAGGATCATGGTCACCACCTGATCAAGGTCACCACCTCTGGAAATAACTGGACTTGCTTCCAAACCTGCCTCTGCCACCCACTAGTTGTCAACCAGAGCAAAATTCTGGACTTCTCTTTGCCTCAGTTTCCTTAACTCTGAAATGAGGATGATGGTACTTACTTTGCATAGATATTGGCAGGATCAGGGAAAACCACACAAAATCTAAGGGATTACTTAACCCACAATTTGTTGAAATACATACCATATGTTATACAAATTACCTAGCAGTATGTGAACAAGAAATAAGCCCTTATGGAGTTTATAATCTAGTTGGGACCAAGGAAGACACAAAAACACATACAAACAATATACATAAAACACAGCAACATGCTCCTTCTCTTTCTAGAGGATAATTATGTAGGAAATACAGACTTATACAAAACTAAAGCTAGAAAGATCCCAGTGATCATGCAGTTGGGTGGTTTCCAAACTTTTTTTAAATCTACACAACCCTTTGTTGACAGGATCTTCTGTGGAAATTCAGTGTATAACATACTCTGCTGCTGTGATTGAAGAGGACAGTGAAGGAGTGGAAATCTCACCTATCAGTCATCCTGCCCCCACTCCCTGCCTGTCCTCAGATTTGCATCCCCCTTCCTAGGCTAGTCCTGAGAAGGCTTCTTAGAACCTTGGAATGTCAGCTAAAACTTCCCACATTCCATTCAACTATTTTAATGGTAAATGAGGGGAAGAAACATACACTCAATCTGCAGAGCCAACAGTCAAGTAGGGATCAAGTGGGATCAATAAAACAGGAGGGGAGAAGGGGAGAGCTGGAAAGTGGGAGCCTGAATTCTAGCTCCCACTTGGCCAATAATCATCTATACTTACGCCTCCCTCACTTTACCTCTCTGGGTGCCCACTTCCACCTCTGGATTGAGGGAATGTATTAAATACTCTATAAAAAGTTCTTTCCAGGTCCCCAATTCTGTGGCTCCAAAATTTCAAGCCTTAGAATACCTCTCAGGAAAGTCTCAGCTGCCTCCAGGACCACAATCACAGAGGCTCCATAAGTTCAGGCCCAGACATCACACACTGAGGTCTCCAAAAGTCACACAGGAAGCAAGTTTTAGCATATGCTCTACAAGAATCAAAAGCAATGCTGTCCACACCTGTGGGGCATGCTACCATTGGGCTATGGCCAAGGGGCACAAGAAACACTTAGAAAGCCAAGTAGGAAGGATACGTCTCTGTTGGACATGGGAAAAGGGTACTTCACTTGCCAGTAGACCACGGTTTCTCCATTGTATTCGTTTTCATAGAGTTCTAAGGAGAACAAAAGAAGTTAATGTATCTGGAGCTTCTGGGCTCCAATTAACAAGAAGCCTAGGTATGATGACCTCTGAGGATATGATAAACCACTAACTCGTAAGGCACAGAATTCTAGAAAAAAATCAGACATTCATTAATGCCGAAAGTTTACTGCCCAACAGCAGAGTCTAGTAGACATAAAAACACAATAAAAAAATAAAACAACTCAGTAAAACATGTCCATTGTATAGCACAAGCAAGATTCCCAAAAAGAACGCAATAAAACAAAATCAGGCATCCAAAAATAAATGTTCAGGTTTTTAAATCAGGGCAACCACCAGATGTCACTAGAATCCCAATAGTTTTGCTTTTGAGACCTTCTCTCTTTAGATTTCTTGACTTTTTACAGCTAACCTGGGACAGAGTCACCCAGTCTAATGTGTTCAGCTGGGAAAAGAAGGTTCCAGGGATGACAGTATCCTTCCTAAACAGCTAGGATGTGGCATAACTGTGGAAAACCCTGAGTGTCTTCCTTCTCTCCTATTTCTTTACATTTTACCACAGCTATAAGGACCAGAATTCCTTAATATTCTATCATTATATTGTGTGCAAATAGCCGACTCTCAGTTGGAGAAAGCAAAGGAATTCAATGATAAGCACACCCTCTGACCCCAAGCTGTGCAGTAAGCTTCAAACTAACCATTTAGAGAAGGAGCTAAGCCAAGGCTACTGAAATAACATGAGAACCCCTTGAGGAGCTCCTGATGGGGAAATGCATTATTTAATTCAGCTTTTTAAAGGAAATCTATGAGAAGCAAGTCATGGCTTAAAGAGCTTGCCATAGCACTGGTGCCACAGGAGGCTAAAGACAGCCCTTAAGAGGAAGGGAGAAGTGGACATGTTACCTTTGCATGCTCGGCATCACCTCCCCCTTCCCGGACCAGCAATCCCAATTCTCCCCCAGGGCATCATCCTTCCCCTCTTCCTTACTATGTGGTTTAAGGACTCACTCAGCATTAATTTCAGGACTGGGAAATGAGCAAGACATGGCCTAGTCATTTGTTCAGGGATGGTGCGTCTGGCTAGGGTCTTGCCTTGTCACTCTAAAAAGTTTGGGCCAAAAAGTGGTTCAGTAAAGGCTCTCAGGTAATTCACAAATATCTAGAAGGACCAGAGTTAGGCTTAGAACCTGAGGGTTGTACCAGAGAAGCCAAGCTACTGTTGTGACTAGACCAGACACCCTAGCATGAATGGCTGATGCCATATACCAAACATCAGAGGCTCTGTGGTATCTCTCCCAACATCAGATACCTTAGCCCTACCATCACCAGAAAATTGATCGTGATGCTGCCTGCTTGCTCATGTTCTTCTCTCTCAAACTGAAGCTGCATGTTGTCTTATTGGCAACATCTGTATTATATCACTGAACCATGGCTGCTAAGGAAACTGGGATGGAGAACATCTGGCTTCTCCCTTAAATAGAGGAGCATCACAATTCACCCCAGATAGGAATGGTATTTGAAAACACTAAGAGACCAAAACCATGACAAACATCCACAGGATGCCATGACAGCAAACTGTGGGAATCTGGCTGCCATGAGTAGAAAAGTGGAATGTTCATTTCTGTTCCTGTGGGGTTATTTATATGGTGAGACTATAAACCTGGATCACCTGGGGGCCATCTTTGCTATGATTGAACAATCTTCCTGAGAACTGGGTCAACTTAGAAGAAAACTGAATCCAGATGGAGAAAGCATTAAAAACATTAGATGCAGTGTCCTGGAGGTCAGAAACCCCTGGACTTTTCGATGCCATGAACCGATACTCTTTTTCCTTTTCTCACACTGGCATTTGTTAAGTTCTTGTTGCTTGCAACCAAGCATCCTGACTCTGGCAAGAATCTTTTCAGTGCCCCAGGGTAGCTCTGCAGTTCTAGTCCTCCATGACTGAATGGCGGACGCCACTCCCAGCTCTAAGTGACAGGAGGATCACCTCTTTCATGCCTTTCCTTGTTGTCCATTGCTTTCAGGGTCAAATCTAAGCACTGTAGCCTGGTAGCCAAGCTGGGCCCCTGGGGATCTGAACTTCCTCCCACCCTAGCTCTAGATTCTGCTACCCCAACAACCCAATAAAATCAAATTGCTCAGTTTTTGAACATGCCGTGCTGTTTCATGCCTTCCTTGCTTTACTCATGCTGTTCCCTGGGCCTCAAATGGCCTAGAACCACTCACCCCCTTACCCTCTCAGCTTCTCACTTTCTCTCTATACATATTCTTGTTTTGTGTTTGTTGTTGTTTTGTTGCTTGCATTCCTATTGTTTATAAAACTTTGATTCAACTTCCAAAACAAAGCTTGGACACTACCTCCTCCAAGAAGCCTTCTGTGACTACTTGAATATATGGGTTGATGACAAAATTACAGTGAGAACAAAGTAGGCCTCGGAGCAAACTGAAGAATGGCATTTGAGAGTATGCAAGGAATCATAAAGGCATGTTTCAGCCTAGGATTCAAGACTTTCATGCCAAAATTAAAAATGAAACAGTAGAGATTAAACCTGTTGCTTTCTACTGGCTAGAGTAACAACAGATTCTACTTTCTAGATGATTTTAAAAAACAATAAGTCGGGGTGCCTGGGTGGCTCAGTGGGTTAAGCCTCTGCCTTCAGCTCAGGTCAGGATCTCAGAGTCCTGGGATCGAGCCCTGGATGGGGCTCTCTGCTCAGCAAGGAGCCTGCTTCCCCTCTCTCTCTGACTGCCTCTCTGCCTACTTGTGATCTCTGTCTCTGCTCTCTCTCTGCCAAATAAATAAATAAAATCTTAAAAAAAAAAAAAGTGTCACTCACCTTTAACATATTGGTCCCACTGTTTTCTGTAATCTAAGTCCATATAGATATCTGCCAGCACAGTCGGTGGGCAATCATCCAGAATACCAAAGACTTTATATGCATAAAGTCCAGTCTGCTATAAAAACAGAACAGGCAGAAATAACCTATTGATTCCCAAATTGAGAGACAGCTGGGTTACACAGGTGTACGTGCAATACCATTAGTGACTACATCCTCTGTGGTCTTGGTGACACGATGATGAAAAGGCAGATGAGGTTCCTGCTCTCATGAGTCTTATATTTGCTTGTAGACATTGGTGGTGGTAGTGGCTATAAATGCTATCTAGGAAATTTGAATAGAATACTAGGAAAGTTCTGTATTTAGTGGTGCCTGGATTGGTGGGGGGGGGGGGTTCCCTATGTAATTAGGTGGTCAGGAAAGGCTTCTATGAGAGATAACCTTTGTCAGAACATCTTTTCTAAATATTAGGAGCCAGCCATGGAAAATTAAGGAAAACTCATCCCTGGTAGGGAGAAGGCCCTCAGACTGATGGACTGGCAGGCTGAAAGAACAGAAAGTCACAGGGTCCAGAGAACTATGGATGGGGGGAGAATGGTCGGAGCTGAGCTCACAGAGGTAATAGGAGGCAGACTTCAAAAAGGCTTTGTAAACCAGGGTAAGGGATAAGGATTTTGTTCTAACTACTAAGGACTTTGACTTTAAATGGGGGGAATAATAAATAAAGAGATGATTCTTGCTGCTTGGTAGAAAGTAATCAGAAGGGAGTAAGGAGATGGATTTGAAGACCAGTGTAATGGCCCAGTAAGAGATGTTGGGGATCTGAACAAGGAGGTGACAACGTGATGGAGAGAAGTGCAGTGATTTAGGGATATATTTAGAAGTAATGTCAGCAGGAAGTGCTGGAAGATTGCCTGTGGGTAAAGAGAAAAAGAAGAATTATGTCTTAGAACCTCTGCTTGAACACCCAGCATGGGAGCTCCATGCTCTAAGACAGAGAAAAGTTGGGAAAAGGTGATTTGTGGGCTGTGGGGAAATCAAGAATTCTACTTTTGAGTTTGAGATGCTTATTAAACATCCCAGTGAGTGTCATATAGGCAGCTAGCATTCAGGGGACAGGTTACTATTTTAGACATCCACAGATCATAATGAAACCCAACACATTGTTTTTAGCAATTCCAAGACAAAATTTTTCAACAACTTCTTTTTTACTTAAGGAATTTGTGTATAAAGGAAATAACAGCAGTGTCAAATCACATTACTCCCCTTTATTCAGGGCGGAAAAAAACATGTCTAGATTTGAAAGTATAAGAGAGTTCCCTTTTTTTTTTTTTTTTTCCCCAGGTGAGACCATGTCCTCCTTCATGAGGGTTCTGGGCTGGAGTAGGCCATGCTACATATTTCACTATCTGTCCAACGGCAGCTAACAATTTCTGACCCTCCCCTTGCCCAAAGTCTCTATCCTTAAGATTAAACCAAAGGCTTTTAGAATTAATTTCCATACAAAAGCAAATAAAAACGATGCTTTTAGAATGACACATTATTCTGCGTGCTAAAGAAATGTTATTGACTAGTGGAACATGAATAAAACTATCCTCTTAAACTACCATGCCAAGGAGTTACATGAAGTCAAGAGGTAAACATGGTGAAGCTTTCTAGAGATCCTGAGGCTGCAAGTGCTTCCTGGCCCAGGGAGTATAACCCAGGGAAAAACACGTCCCAGTTTAGGAATCTCAGAGATACATTAAAATACCTGGTAAGAAATGAAAGATGACAATGGAACTGAATTCATAAAATTCTTCCAGGTCTAGAAGTATATGACTTTATACCAAAGGTTTCCAACCAGCAAATGACAAACTGGTAGATCTGAACCCCTCATGGGCTGTGCCATGGATACCCCAAAGGAAGGGCAGACATCAGGAGAAATGTCTCCTTCTCTCTTCTGTCCTTTCCCCTACACATACAGGGAGATGGTGAGGGTTTATACATACCCACTTGTTTATAAAATCATCTTTGGAAGAGAGACCCATTAGTTCCCTGTTCAAACATATTGGGGCCTCATTTTCTTTTTTTTTTTTTTTTAAGATTTTATTTATTTATTTGACACAGAGAGAGAGATCACAAGTAGGCAGATAGGTAGGCAGAGAGAGAGGATGAAGCTGGCTCCCCGCTGAGCAGAGAGCCCAACGTGAGGCTCGATCCCAGGACCCTGAGACCATGACCTGAGCTGAAGGCAGAGGCTTAACCCACTGAGCCACCCAGGCGCCCCTCATTTTCTTTACATACTGAACAAAAGGGATAAATATGTGTTGAGATGGTCATCTCAGCTTACATGAGTTAATTGGTTATCTGGATAAATTAAGACAAACTGTTTCCTTAAAGTGGTTCCCTTCCCCTTCTGAATTTAGTCACTGACCTAAGTGACCTCAGTCCTATACATTTTACAAAAGAGAAAAACAGAAAGCCCTCTTAGGAAGAGAAAAATAGAACAATGTGGTTTACGTGAATACAGAAGAATGAACTATTGTTACAATTTCCTTTAAACACTCCTTTCATGGCAGAAATGAGAAATGCCAGGACTCCAGAGGAACAAAATACTTGGTACCACTTCCCTCATCTATCAGTTAAATGTTCTTTTCAAGTAATGTAGAGGCCACCCAAATTCTTGGATCTAGACACTTTCTCACCCATTATTTCTTTCTAAAAAGGATCTCAGCAAATTATCTTTAAGAAATGAATTTTTTATAACTGTAGAAACAATATTCATTGCAGGAGAAGTAGAACATGCCAAAAAGAGAGCAAGGAAAATAAAAATGGCAGTTAACTCCATAATCCACAAAGACCTACTTTATTATTTGACATATTTAAGCACATAAATACTTGTGTATGTTACAAAATGGGAATGATACAGTTTGAACAACTTTATTCTTATTTTTAACAAGCTATGGAGAGATCAAACCTAATTTAATTCTTCTCATGAGTCAACATTCCCAATATTTTTAAAATATAAATATTCCTGGAATAATCTATCATTTCATATGGACCAAGTTTATCCATAATTCTAATTTTTTCATTACAAAAACTTCCTTAGAAGTTTGGGGGTAGAGGGTATTACCATTTTAAGGTTCTTTATGCTTTTTATAAACCTTTAAGAAGTTTGTACCAATTTATACTCTTGCCAGTAGCATAGGAGCACCTCAAAAGGATTGGGTACCATTGTTTATACAAATAATTTGATAGGGAAAAGCATGAAACTTAGCTTGATTTGGGCAAAGTATTTATTACTAATGTGTAAGGTCTCCTTAAAATTGGAAGATGGGGAGGAGAAGTGAGCTGAGGGAAATCGGAGGGGGAGACAACCATGAGAGACTGTGGACTCTGAGAAACAAACTGAGGGTTTTGGAGGGAACAGGGGTGGGGGTGGGTGGGTGAGCCTGGTGGTGGGTATTAAGGAGGGCATGTATTACATGGAGCACTGGGTGTGATGCACAAACAATGAATTTTGGGACACACATAAAAAATTAAATTAAAAAAAAATAGAAATAAAACCTTTCTGTATATATGTCTCTAAAATTACTAGTACTTCAATAAATGATCCCAAAAAAGTTTAGGCATGAGGTTACTGGCTTTCCTGAAGCTCCTCCAGAAACCATTTCTAATCATGTCTCCTTTTCTTTATCATGTTGTAAAACACAGTAATGCTCCATTTATAAATAAAGTAAAAATTATTCAGTGGTAGAGAATCAGTAAATATCTTGTGTAGAATACAATAACCAGAAGAAACAGAAGATTTCACATAGCATACAGTACCTTCTTTCTTGCTAAGAGAACCTCTATGGCAGTATACACAGCTAACTTTGCTGGTCTCTTATGCAGGTTTGAATATGGATGTTTGGAGCTGCAGCAGCTGTTTTGTAATGAAGAGGTAACCAACATGAGGATAAAGAGTAAAAAGATGCAAGCGTTGTAAAAAGATGCAAGCGTTTTACTGGCATCACTGATCGGCTACACCAGTGCCAGCAACCACTGACTTTTGCCCTACTTTTTTTTTTAAATTAACATATAATGTATTATTTGTCTCAGGGCTATAGGTCTGTAATTGATCAGTCTTACACAAATCACAGTGCTCACCATAGCACATACCCTCCCAAATGTCCATCACCCAGCCACCCCATCCCTCCCATGCCTCTCCCCTCCAGCAACCCTCAGTTTGTTTTCTGAGATTAAGAGTCTCTTATGGTTTGTTTCCTTCTGTGGTTTCATCTTGCTTCATTTTTCCCTCAGTTCCCCTATGATCCTCTGTCTTGTTTCTCAAATTCCTCATATCAGGGAGATCATATGATAATTGTCTTTCTCTGATTGACTTATTTTGCTTAGCATAATACCCTCTAGTTCCCTCCACATCGTTGCAAATGGCAAAATTTCAGGTTTTTAGTGGCTGCATAGTATTCCATTCATCTTTATCCATTCATCTGTTGATGGACATCTAGACTCTTTCCATAGTTTGGCTATTGTGGACATCGCTGCTATAAACATTTGGGTGCATGTGCCCCTTTGGATCACTACATTTGTATCTTTAAGGCAGATACCCAGTAGTGCAATTGCTGGGTCATAGGGTAGCTCTATTTTCAACTTTTTGAGGAAACCCTATACTGTTTTCCAGAGTTCTGCCCTACTTGTTATGTGAGAAAAATAAACCCCACCGAATTACTGTTAGTGCAGTTTCCTGTGGTATTGCAATGATACATATAAGAGAGGAAGATTTGTGTCATAAGATTCATATTTATATTGTGAGTCACATGGGTGTTTACCATGTAGACTTAGACCACCCTTCAAAGTAAATCTGCCCATAAAGTACACCATACCACATAAATACCAAAAAGTCTTAAGTATATCCTATTCAAACTCAGAAAAGAGAAAATTGACCTACAGAGGAACATACATGTGGATTACACCAGGCATCTCATCAGAAACCATCCATGAAAAAAAGAGTGGAGTAAAATATACAGTATACTGAAAGTAAAAAGCCATCAATTTGAATTCTATATCCAATGACACTGTCCTTCAAAAGTGAAGGAGAGGGACGCCTGGGTGGCTCAGTTGGTTAAGCAGTTGCCTTCGGCTCAGGTCATGATCCCAGCATCCTGGGATTGAGTCCCACATTGGGCTCCTTGCTCTGCAGGGAGCCTGCTTCTCCCTCTGCCTCTGCCTACCACTCTATCTGCCTGTGCACTCTCTCTCTCTCTCTCTAACAAATAAATAAAATTAAAAAAAAAAAAACTTTAAAAAAAAAAGTGAATGAGAAATAAGTTTTTGTTTTTGTTTTTAAAGATTTTATTTATTTATTTGGCAGAGAGTGATCACAAGTAGGCATAGAGGCAGGCAGAGAGGGGGGGAAGCAGGCTCTCTGCTGAGAGCCCGATATGGGGCTCGATCCCAGGACCCGGAGATCATGACCTGAGCCGAAGGCAGAGGCTTTAACCCACTGAGCCACCCAGGTGCCCCAGAGAAATAAGTTTTTCAGACAAATAAAAATTGAAGGAATTCATCAGCAGAGACCTATTCTGGAAGAAATGTTAAAAGATATTCAAAGAAAAAAAATGATAAGTCAGAAACTCAGATCTACATAACATAAAAAGTGCCTGTTTTATTGTCTTCAAGCTTCTTGAAGGTATGAACTTTGTCTTACTCATCAGGCTTAGCATAATGCCAGGTACACAACAGGTCCTAAAGACCACTTGAATGAGTACATGGACAAATAATTTGGAGTTTTCTTTTCATTAACCCAAAGGTAGCTATGGAAACATGTCTATCCTAAACTAAATGGCAAGATAAAGTTGTTAGGTCTATCTCTAAGCTTTTTTGGGTCTTAAAACACATTAAAAGTCCCAGGCTAAAATTCAAAGATTCGCATTTGCATGGATGCTTTCTTTTTTTATATATATAATTTTTTAAAAGATTTTATTTATCTATTGGAGAGAGAGAGTGAGAGAAAGCAGGGGAGGGGAGAAGGTCAGAGGGAGAAGCAGACTCCCCTTGGACCTGGGATCCCTATGCAGGATTTGATCCCGGGACTGGGATCATGACCTGAGCTGAAGGCAGTTGCTCAAACAAGTGAGCCACCCAGGTGCCCCGGATGCTCCCTTTCTTACAATAATATATTCATTTATGGGACACCTGAGTGGCTTGGTCGTTAGGCGTCGGCCTTCAGCTCAGGTTTTGATCCCAGGGTTCTGGGTTCCAGCCCCGCGTTGGGCTCCCTGTCCAGTGGGAAGCCTGCTTCTCCCTCTCCCACTCCCCCTGCTTGTATTCCCTCTTTCACTGTCTCTCTGTCAAAATAAATTAAAAAAAAAAAAAAGAATATATTCATTTGCATAATTTCTCTGAAGGATAAACTAGCCTCACAAAATAATGTCAGGGGATGGTGATCTTGTGAAAAAACAAACTATTCCTACTGGAGATCCACTAGAATTCTCCTTCTACCCACACATGGAGACTCTGATGTCAATAGAAGGTTGGAAGGCAAGCAAGAACCTTATTTCACTCTCCACTGCTCCAATTCAGCCCTGGTTCACCCTGATATTGGTATGGTATTATGACCAAGGATCCAGAATGTCCAGATCCTTACTGACAAGTCACTTCTCCTCTCAAAGGGTGCCCAAGGCCCAATGACAATCAGAGTTTTATTAATAGTCATGTCCTGTGAACCCCATATAGGAATGTGATGAAAGACAGGGTGAGGGCACAAAGCTTGGCTTATATCTAGAGACAGAAGGGGGGGTCCTACTCACCCCTCTACCCTCATCCCCCCAATTTAAATCTTGGGACCATTCTCATACAGTCTCACACCACATATTCATCCTGAGAGAAGTGAGGAGGGGAAGACCTGAGGCTCTGACACATCCATCCAGTTGTGTGCTCAGGAAGATGGAAAAGGACAAGGGAGAGAGAGTATGAGCAAGACAGCATAAGAGCTGGCCTCCCTCTCTACCAGGTAGAAGAGTGCCACACATGGGTGCTCTACACTCAGACATGGCCCACTAGTAAAATATGACTTGGTAAGTGTTTCAGGTTTAATAACTGTCCTATCCCTCATGGTGGTAAGTCCTCTTCCCTTAACAGAGAGGCAGAAGGATGAGAAAAGGGGCAGAACCGTCCTATCATCTGGAAGACACTCGTGATGCAAATTGGATTATGATATCTCCTGTGGGGGTGCTACTGAAAACTTTTCATCCACAGAGATAAATCTGTTCTTGTGGGAGTTTAATCTGTGTTTCCCTCTGAAAGGCCAAACTTTCTCTTACCCAGCCTGGCTAAACACAATTTTCCTAAGAGTGCTGGGGTTTTGTAATTCAGTAAGTACACAGCATTGAAAAGAACAGTTCCTGGAAAAGAACTGTCTGCTCCTCACCACACTCTTTGATTAGAAGACCCAATTAAAGGTCAGAGGCACAATGTAGACAGTCCCTTCGCACAGTGCCACACATTCAGACTTATAAGTGTTAAGAAGTCAAGCCATTAACCAGATCAGCTTAGACCACTATTCGCTTGGTCTAAATTGAGGAGGTGAAGCTCTGCAGACTGCTTTCAGATTGTCTGTTGGCATGTCACAAGGTCTACTGGGATAGTAATACAGCCCAAAGCTCCAACAAGACTGTAGAGCACTAGGAACGCTTTTTTAAGTGACCTGCTACCAGCGGGACTGACTGCTCAGCACAGCTCAGAGGTCAACATTCACTCCCAAGTGGCCACTAACTTAAAAATCAAGAAGAGTGAGCCTTCAATTGGATGTTGCTTTTGTTTTACAATATTCCTTTTTTCCACTCTCACCTTTCCGTTTCTACATCTTCTGTAGTGTATTCCCCTCCTCTTGACGTCAGAACCCCCACCCTCCGTCCCCCAACACTGTGCTGGATGTCCCATACATCAGTGATACTCAAAGTGTATTCCCTGGACTGGTAGCTTCAGCATCACTTAGCAACTGGTTAGAAATAAAACACAAACAGAAGAAGAAAAAAGAAATATAATACAAACTTTCATGCCCCATACCAATCCACTGAACCAGAAACTGGGAGTGGAGTCTGGATTCTGAATTTTAACAGACCCTGTGGGTGATTCTTCTGCATGCTAACGTCTGAGTACCACACTGCCATATATCATGTCATTTCATGACTGTTGAGAGGTCAGTATCATCCTGAAAGGTAAATATTGTCCTTGTTTTGTAAGAAAAAGTAACTTTATCACCCTGCTAAAAAGTGGGGCCTGGCTCCTGGCTAGTCTCCAACCCTAGCTTTACCCATCTGTATCCTTCTGGCTCTCCTAGGAAAATAAGGCAAGCTCAGCCTGGCTCAGGGACTCACACGCAGCATTCCCTCCACCACGGTGATTTAAAACCCAGCATGTCCATTTGGATCTCATGGGAAGCCTTAATGTTAAAAACAACAACAACAAATCATTTTATTATGAAGCATTTCAAACACACACAAAAGTGGGGGCGGGGGAGTAGATGAGCCCCGATAATGAAAGGGGAATTTTTCCAAAGGACTATCCAAGTCCCAACCCAGATCAATTAAACCTGGGATTCCAGGATGGGGTGGTCATGTCTTTATAGCTTCCTGGGTGATTCTAACGTGCGTGAGCTTTGACAAACACTGCCTGGCACATTTCTGCTCCAGAAAGTTGCATGATGCCATCTCCCACTTCATTCCTATCTCCATTCAAATGTTAACATCTGCACAGGGGCTCTCCAGATTCCCTTATCTTAAATACATCACATCACCCAAAGCTACCACTGCCATACCACCTCTCTATATCCCTTCATCCCACTTTACTTTATTCATAGCATTTTTCACCCAACATTTCATTATACACCATGCACTTATTCTCATCAGTGAGTGTCATTCGTTGGAATAGTGGGTGCATCTTCCTGTTCACTGCTTATCCCCAGTGCCTATGAGGGATGGGAGGCATCTGATGAATATTCTCTGAATGAAAAGATGAATGATAGTGGACATAATGGGGATTTTAACCCAGGACAATCTGCTTCCAAAGCCCATATTCTTCCCACAATACTACATGGTAGCTTTGGGCTGGTTTCCCCCAGTCTCCAGAAAGTAGTTCTTGCCTTGAACCAAGCTGTAAATCTGGTGCTGAGCTTACCAAAGCAGGCTGGTTCGTGTCTAGTTACAGTCACAAGGTCTTGCGCTGCTCACTTCACAACTCTGGATCTTATTTCCATCTACAAAATAGGTAAATAAGCCTGTCCCTATCTACCTTCCAGATTGGTTTACAGTGATGAAGGAAACTTACACGTGAGAGCATTAAATTAAATCACCATGTAAAGGTAAGTTATTCCTGGGGAGGAGAAAAAGAAAAGAGAATGGAAACAGAACAGGCAAAGGGAGTACAGAAAAGAAATGAACAGAAAAGATGATGGTGTTGGACAGATGGTTTCAAAGAAACTTTCAGAGTCCAAAAATTCTGTGATTTAATAGGAAAGGAGAAATTAAAAAGTATCAAAATACTGTATATCGAAAGTAGCCATCTGTCCAAGAACATCATTCAGAATTAGTTATCTACTTTTAAAAAAAGCTATAATCTTTTTTAATTTTAAAATATAATTTAATTGTTACAGTGGAAAACTCAAATGCCTCTATACTTACTTCAACTTTTTCAAAACATGTAATAATAGATCATCATCAGAGCTCACGATGGACCAACCTAAATGGCTAAACATGATCCAGATGTAGGCCTGGCTTTATGACAATGGGGATATTCATCTACAGAATATGGTCCTCAGGGCGCCTGGGTGGCTCAGTCTGTTAAGTGTCTGCCTTTGGCTTAGGTCACGATCCCAGGGTCCTGGGATCGAGCCCTGCATCTGACTCCTTGCTCAGTGGGAGGCGTGCTTCTCCCTCTCCCTCTGCACCTCCCCCACTGCTTGTGCGCTCTCTCTCTCTCTCTCAGTCAAATAAATAAAAATCTTAAAAAAAAAAAAAAAAGAACATGCTCCTTACGCAAGTCATGGTAAACACTTTTAAAGAGGGTCCCTTTTGCATGGGCACTACATGTAAATTTACTCCTGCAAAACTCGAGCAATCCAAGAAGATTTACCAGATTACCCGTCTCAGTTTCCCTTTATGAGTCTTACAGATGCCAAGAAAAATTAGAGTAATTAGGGGAGCCTGGGTGGCTCGGTGGGTTAAGCCTCTGCCTTCGGCTCAGGTCATGGTCTCAGGGTCCTGGGATCAGGCCCCATATTGGGCTCTCTGCTAAGTGGGGAGCCTGCTTCCTCCTCTCTCCCTCTCTGTCTGCCTCTCTGCCTACTTGTGATCTCTCTCTCTGTCAAATGAATAAATAAAATCTTTTTAAAAAATTAATTAATAAGAAAATGGGGAAAGACAGAGGGGGGACTCAAGGCACTCATCTCAATAGAGTCTAAATCTTTAGATGGCTCTTTAGAAATAGGATGAATGAAGCAGATATTGATGGGGTTGAGGCAAAAGCCTTAATACAGCATCTTCGAAAGTTAGGGACCCCCTGGTGGCCCTTCAATATTAAAGGGTCCCAGATAAGTCCACTCTGTTTACCCCAGTTGTTGGAAAGCAAAGACTACAGTAAAAAACCTTACCTAGACTCAACTGCACAAATGGTCAGGTAGATTAATCAAGATGAAGATTGACAGAGGGGCCCTGGTCTTCTGGTCTGACCCCCAGCTGGACCTTGGACCTGAGGACCCAAGACCATATGCACTCATGTGGGTAAAATGGCTTGGGCAGGTAGAAGAAAAGACACATAACAGTAACATGTAGAGTGAATTAAACACCACTGGCACATAAGACAGATAAAGGGCTTTGGGGCAGATAGGTGCAAGTCTACCCAGAGTGTGGGGCACTCTTTCACTTTTGATAAGGTGTGGTATTCAGATGAAAAGATTTATTAAAAAAAAAAAAAAAGAAAGAAAAGATTTCTTAACTAGAAATGAGAGGGAATTCCTTTCTGGGAGGAAGGTAAAACATGGGAGTCAACCTGGAAAGAAAATGAAGCTTTAGCAAAGTGGGCCAGGCAGCAAATAATGCTGCTAGAACCCAGTAAGGATTCTAGGAAAGGGCTCATACCCTAACCCAACAGAGCCTCTTGATATTTGAATACAGATGGAAATCAAAGTGGCCATGGATGGCCCTTCATCCTAGCTGCTGAGGCCCAAGGGCACACCTACTAGAATCCCATGGCCCTTTAAACTTTAGAGCAGTTACCTGGGAGCACCTGTGATTTACATCAGTGTACCATGAACCCCCTCATCATAGAGCAGTTTGAAATAAGACATATACTATGCTTATTAGGGGTGGGAGCTATTCTAAAGATCACTGATATCCTCCCCACCAGAGGGAAGCTCTGCTACAGAACAATACACAATAAAAACAATACACAGTACAAACCCAGTCACTGCCTCAGCTCACAGGCACAAAAGCAAAAGAGCACACGTCCATTGGAGGGGTAAAGAGTAGAGTGGTCTGGGCTGGCTAGAGGACAGGGGATGTGCAGATGAGTCGGGGACATAAAGCTGGAAAAGTAAGCTGGAACCAAACTAGTTCAGTACAGTCAACAATTTCTGACAGTACGGCTTATCATTTTTCCAACTTTACAAAAGCACAAAAGCATATGAATTTGGTAGAAACTGTACTTTGAGTTTGGAATTCTGATCTTTCCCAGGGCTAGTGATATGTGGTATAATACCTTCCCCGTTGCCGGGCAGGGGCTGTGAGCTACAGAGTCGACAACTGATACAACGGTTCTGCACCCATACAATCATTATTTCTCACTTTCAGTACACTACTTAATAAATTACATGATACTCAACATTTAGTATAAAACAGGTTTTGTGTTGGGGCACCTGAGTGGCTCAGTGGGTTAAGCCTCTGCCTTCGGCTCAGGTCATGATCTCAGGGTCCTGGGATCGAGCCCCGCATCGGGGGGGGGGGGTCTCTGCTCAGCAGGGAGCCTGCCTCCCCCTCTCTCTGCCTGCCTCTCTGCCTACTCATGATTTCTCTCTCTGTCAAATAAATAAATAAAATCTTTAAAAATAAATAAATAAAAATAATAAATAAAACAGGTTTTGCATTAGATGTTTGAGGCCAATTGTAGGCTAATGAAAGCATTCTGAGCACAGTGAGGGTCAGCTAGGCTAAGCTATGATGTTTAGTAGGTGAAGTGTATCAAATGCATTTTTGACTTAAGATATTTTCAGCTTATGATGAGTTTATCAGGATATAAACCCATGGTAAGGTGAGAAAGATCTATATAGCCTACCTGGCAGCATTTGCCTTCTTTCAGAGAGGGAGAGCAGGAAGGAGCCTATTTATAGCACAGGTCTAGAAGTGGACTGCTGAGCTCTGATTCCAATTCAAACCCTCAGCAATCAACCTCTCCATATACTCCTTTTCACATAGGTAAAAAGGTGATAATTACAGTATCTTACATTAAGGCTAACGTGAGGCTACTAGGTATCTATTCACAGGATAGAAAGTGCTGACCGGAAGAGGCACATGCAGCCCAATGTTTATGGCAGCATTATCAACATAGCCAAAATATGGAAAGAGCCCAAATGTCCATGGACTGATGAATGGACAAAGAAGATGTGGTAAATATATACAAAGAACTATTACTCTGCCATCAAAAAGAATGAAATCTTGGAAAGGTGTTATTTCTGTTCAGGCCCTATTTTCTCCAGCCACGGCATGATGTTTGTTCGCAACAACTGCAAGGTGTTGAGATTCTGTAAATCCAAGTGTCATAAAAACTTTAAAAAGAAGCAGAATCCTCGCAAGTTCAGATGGACAGAAGCATTCCGTAAAGCAGCTGGTAAAGAGCTTACAGTGGATAATTCATTTGATTTTGAAAAACGTAGAGATGAACCTGTCAAATACCAGCGAGAGCTGTGGAATAAAACTACTGTTGCAATGAAGAGAGTTGAAGAGATCAAACAGAAGCGCCAAGCTAAATTTATAATGAATGGATTAAAGAAAAATAAAGAATTAGAGAAAGTTCAGGACATCAAAGAAGTCAAGCAAAACACTCATCTTATCCGGGACCCTCCTGCAGGCCAAGAAAAGCACCTGGAAGAAAAAATGGTGCAGAAATTACAACAGGATGTGGACATGGAAGATGTTTTTTAAAAATCTCACTAACTCTTTCTATAAGTGCTTTTGAAAAATCTCCTTAGGAGACTAAGAACTTCTAAATCATTAATTTATATTTTAAGTAAGGTCATTCAAATGAGAGGTAATTAAAAACATGTCTCTCCGACGTGGATGGAACTAGAGGTATTATGCTTAGCGAAATAAGTCAATCGGAGAAAGCCAACTATCATATGATCTCCCTGATATGAGGAAGTAGAGATGCAACGTGGGGGGGTTGGAGGGGTAGGAAAAGAATAAATGAAACAAGATGGGATCGGGAGAGAAACAAACCATAAGAGACTCTTAATCTCACAAAACAAACTGAGGGTTGCCAGGGGGAGGGGAGTTGGGAGAGGGTGGTTGGGTTATGGACATTGGGGAGGGTATATGCTATGGTGAGTGCTGTGAAGTGTGTAAACCTGGCGATTTACAGACCTGTACCCCTGGGGCTAATAATATATTATATGTTTATAAAAAAATTTAAAAATTATATTAAAAAACACATCTCTCCTACATTGCTGTCATTATGGATGTTAGATTGCATCTCCATTGTTAAACCCACTCAGAGTTGCATTTATGTAAGTCATGAAAATTCTCTTTGTAAATACAAGTGTGGACATAAAATGGTCCTGCCACTTAGTGGCACTAGGCAGATTTATGTGAACCAACCACAAAAATTCATGGCTAGCAATATGTAAAATAAACTGTCTTTGCAGTACAAAAAAAAAAAGAATGAATGGAATCTTGCCATTTGCAACAATATGGATGGAACTAGAGTGTATTATGCCAAGCGAAATAAGTTCGAGAAAGACAAATATCATGATTTCATTCATGTAGAATTTAAGAAATAAAAGAGATAAACAAAGGGAAAGGCAAGGAAAAATAAAAACAGAGAGGGTGGCAAACCATAAGAGAATCTATAGGTAAGAGAACAAACTGTGGCTGCTGGAGGGGAAGTAGGTAGGAGGATAGGCTACATGGGTGATGGAGGGCACTTACTAGGATGAGCACTGGGGTGTTGAATGTGAGTAATAAATTACTACATTGTACTCCTGAAACCAATACTACAGTATATTCAAGTTAGCTAACTTGAATTTAAAAAAAAAAAAAGGACTGATGTGGAGAGTAGGTCAACACCTATAAAGCACTTAAGCACTTCCTGGAACGTAAGGAAGCCTGCAATGTGTGAGCTATTACACTAGATATTCTTAGCATTAATTCTGCAACCAACAGTGCCACTGAAAGCAGAGTGGTTAAGACCACAGGTTCTCCTTCAGGTGCTTGAGCAGACTGTAACATGTAGGAGGGAAGGGATCAGAGAGGTGGAAGGCCAGGAAACTAGTTATAGAGGTCACTGCAATTCTAGGTGAGAGGTACCATACAAAGTGGCAGCCACAAAGGAAAGGAGAGGGAAGGGAAGCCAGCTATCAGAATGTCTGAACAGTCACATTGACAAAACCTGGCAAATGCCTGAATGTGGCTGGTAAGGAAAATGAAATAGAAGAATAAAGGATTTTGTCTGAAAAGATGTCCATTTTTGCACCAAGCCAACGACTGAAATTACACTCAGGAATTAATTCTGCCTGCTTTGGGCTGTGAGCTTGTTCATCTTGTACACCCTGTGGCTCTGCTACACACACGCTCAGAATGCCTTCCTACCTCTCTGCCAGGAAGCCTTGATTTCACTTACCCTACCTAAAGGTGACTTTTTAACCCGTGGGTCATGCAGCTGCTATCACAGTGTAACTGATAACAGATCTCAGGTGCACTGCAATCTTTCCACCGGGATAGCTTGCTACCTGGTTTCAAAGGCCTCTGGGAGCACCTGGCGACTTGCTTAATAACCAACTCCATTCCTCCTGCCCTTTAAATTAATGTTTCTCTCTAAAGCTTCAGACAAAAAGTATTAAGTGCATCTTGCAAAGATGCGGCAGCCGTGAAAAGAAACAAGCCACTAAAATGGGAGATGACAGTAGCTTCCTTCTCAGGCATGGGGCCCGGCACTCACATAATCATCCTGTACACCCACCCAGTCTCCGAGAAGTCCAGTTTCCTTGCCACCTGTATGCAAACCCTAAGGTTCTCCCCACCCCCACCAACACACACACACACACACACACACACACACACACACACACACATCAGTGGCACCCACCCGGGAAGGGTATCTACTTCCCTTGCAGGCAAGTGCACGGGGCCAAGACTCAGGAAACCTCCGTTTTAACTCCATGCTTAACTTCCAGAGGACCACTCCCCCTCGGCCCTCAGACCTGAGGTTGAATTGGATGCCCCCAGCGGCAGGGGGCAGTCAGCGGCAGGCACTGCCCCTGTGTTCGCTCCTCCTAGCTCCGGGTGACCAACTCAGGTCCTGACTTCCGCGGCCGGAGCCCCATACCCCCCCAGGAAGGGTGCCCCTGGCGAGCCACAGCCCAGGCTCCTCCAGCGGGCCAGGTGCTACCTCGTCCAGCCGCCTGTAGATTTTGAAACCTTCGTGCTCCATCAGCAGCTCCCAGTCATTCCCGACCCGCCCGAACTGCTGGAGCTCGTCACAGGCCTTCTGGAACTGCTCCTCGGAGAAGCCTCCAAACGCACACTCCATCTTTCCACGGCCCCGCGTTGTCCGCCTGCCTGCGAGGCCGCTGACCTCTGGGGTGTTCTTTCGGGGGCGGGCCGAGAGGGTGGCCCAGCGTGATTGGCAGGGAACAGAGGCAGGACGGGGAGCTTGCAGGACTACGGGGAAGGAGGAGCCTAGGGGGAGGCGTGGTCACGGAGGGGCGGGCTCAGAGAGGCGGGCGGAGCTGAGCTGGAGACTGCAAGGATGGAAGGGAAGTAAAATCGGAAAAATGTTGTACTCAATCCTGAGAGAGGATAGAGGGGCTGGGAAGTGAGGAGGTGTCTCGATGGAAGGGAAATGAAAGAAACTAATGTCACCTCAGAAACCTCTCCGTAGCCCATCTCCTACTCCTCCCCACCATACCCTCCAAACCTGCTTGGGTGTCCCTCCTTTACCTTCTCTGAAGAAGGTAGGGAAAGTGTCTGAGCCCATGGGTACACTCTGGAGGTGAGATGATCAGAGCAGATATGCTTGAAAATCTCAAGCATGCTAGATGCTAGCATGAGTGCTATTCAAGGATCAGATGCTAAAACTGAATCCTTGAAGATCTTTTTGTTCCCTCCGACTCGGGAGTATTACTGTATGTCCTACCAGCGCACTGTATTTGACTTTGGATAAAGTAGGTAGTTTAAACAATATAACACCACATGGGTGCCAATAAATTCTGAAAACTCATGTTTCCTAATCTGTAAAATGGGGTAAGAACTGTAGAACCAGTGAGAATTGAGGAAGTGACACTATAACATAAACCAGAACATGTTTGCCCACGTTTGGGCAATGCCTATCAAAGTAAATAAATGTTCAATAAAAAAATGCACTTATTTTACATTACTGTATTGAAATGTTTCTCCTTCTAAACATAAAGACTTGAAATTGAGGACAAACTGTGTTCATGCCAATTTCCAAGAGGAGAAATAAGATCAGATGTGGCAGTACAGATAAGTTACTCTTTTATTCAATTCAGTGCTGGTTCGGTTTTGTTTTATAAGGATGGGAGGAGGGATGTGGTATTTTCCTAGACTGCATGCACAAGAGATGAGAGACATACTTTCCTAGTGTTTTTAGAATGCCTTCTAAGTTCTCTCTTCTTTATATAAACCGTATTAAAACTAAAATGCAATTGCTTGAATAGAGCAATGTCATCAAAACCCACTGGCTATGAACTATTTTCAAATATCCTCAAGGAATCCCACTATAAAGGTGTACTTTGATGAAGCTGCACCTTTATCACTGTATAACAACAGATTAATGAAAACAACATCAGAGTGTCAATGACACTGTGCAAGATATGAGATATAAGACCAGAAATTCAAACTGCATGTATCATACATGTTTAAAAGTATGTTTACCTACTAGACTCATCAAGTCAATACACATATATTCAGATAGGTTGAGATCTATACCCATGTTTACTTTATTATAGTTAATAAAGGAAAGAATCACATTAGCAAATAGCTTTTATTTGGTGCAGCCTCCAAGGTCTAGAAAAGACTTGGAGAGAGGTCTAAATCAGCCTGTTCTCCTTTAGCACTTCCCTATTTTAATAGGCCATCCTGTTTCCTTTGTGAAAACATTCTCTAGAGGAACTTCCAATAACATGACAGCAGAAGCTCCTGGCCTCAAACATGGAAATTCTGGGCAAAATATACCAAAAATAGTCTTAAATATACAGTTTAGCTGAAAATAAAGAGGATACACCAGATTTCAGAAAGGAAAGAGAGAATGAAAGCCAGAGACACAAGCACATTGGCTAGCTTTAGAAGGGACTGACTATCCCCCACCCCACATGCCCATGGCTTGTTTCTCAGTGGAGGAACTTTCTTCCTTTAAAGTAATACTCTTGGACTGACTCATTGGCTCCCTCCTTCTCATGAGAGGAGGGATGATTTATGAGTTTGAAAAAAAAGGAACTGCTAGGCATGTCTGGATCAAGCCCTTCTGGCTGCTCCTTGCTGGTACCTCTCCATCTATAGAAAATGTGCATTCTCACCTGTCCTAGGTTATACAGTAAACTCAAGAGTGCAGGTGTGCTACTAAAATTGAGACTTTCCCACGCTGTCTGTGCCTGGAGGGCAAGTTTGATTATAGGCAGTGTTGTAATTCTTTTGTTGCCTCTGCTCTATAAACTGCTTCATCGTAGTAAAGGTGAAATGCTCATTTCCACTGTCAGACTTCCCCATCTATTTCAGTGGACTCAGAACACAGATGGAGAAGAGAGGAATAATGTATTTGGAGTTTCCTGAATTCCAAAAAGACACAGATTCCAGGGGCTGGGGCTGGGGCTCTTTTTTTTTTTTTTTTAAGATATTATTTATTTATTTGACAGAGATCTCAAGTAGGTGGAGAGGCAGGCAGAGAGAGGAGGAAGCAGGCTCCCTACTGAGCAGAGAGCCCGATGCGGGGCTTGATCCCAGGACCCTGAGATCATGACCTGAGCCAAAGGTAGAAGTTTAACCCACTGAGTCACCCAGGCATGGGGCTGGGGTTCTAATACTCACACAGGGACTTAAGACTGAAGACATGGCACTGGGCTGTAAGTGGTGAGAGGTTGGACGGGGGACTCTTTCATAAAGCCTGGATCCCTTGGGGCTCCTGGGTGGTTCAGCAGGTTAAGCATCGAACTCTTGGTTTCTCAGGATCTGAGATCAGACCCCAAGTTGGGCTCTGCAGGCTCAGGGTATGAAGTCTGCTTGAGATTCTCTCTCTCCCTCTCCCCCTGCCCCTCCTCTCTTCCCTCGCTCTCTCAAAAGAAAATAAAAAATAAAACCAGGATCCTTCAAGATCTGCCCCTTCCACTCCCAGGAAACCAGAAAGTCCCCAGCCTGTACACCATGGAGGCCTCAAAGAAGCACATCTTTTTTCTGAAGCCTTAAACAGAAAGAAATAAAAAGACAAATGGGAGAAACTGAACCCTAAGTGTATGCCAGAGATGGGACCTAAATTCATGTAACCTGTACTGACTGTATGGGAACCACAAAGAGATAAATTAACACTAAATCTGATTCAGGACTATTGAAACCCCTGGGATCCTGTGGGAATCAGAGCAGGGACACTTTCACAACTAGGACATATGGAGAAAACAACACCCACAGAAGATGCCTATACAATACGTGAGTTATGAAGATCTGAGGGAAAAACTCTCCACATGAGAGAGTTAGCAGATGTGCAGACAGGACTATCAGAACCAAAGAACTACAGATAACAACAGGCCAATATGAGTAACTTTCTTTCCTTCCTTTTTTTTTTTTTAATTTTATTTATTTGGCAGAGGGAGAGAGAGAGATCACAAGTAGGCAGAGAGGCAGGCAGAGACACAGGGAGAAGCAGGCTCCCCACTGAGCAGAGAGCCTGATGTGGGGCTCGATCCCAGGACTCTGATATCATGACCTGAGCTGAAAGCAGAGGCTTAACCCACTGAGCCACCCAGGCACCCCTAAAATTAGAACTTTAAAAGAGAGGTTGTTCAAGAGAAATAAAAGGATAAGAAGGTGGCAATGAGGCAATTCTCTAGAAAGCAACAGGGAGATAGAAAGACATGGAAAATGCAGAGCACCTGGCTGGCTCAGTCAGAGGTGCATGAAACTCTTGAGCTCCTGCTTGTGAGTTCGAACCCCACATTAGGTATAGAGATTACTCAAATAAAAACTTTAATAAAATAAAATCACAATGAGATATGACTATGAACCTATGATCAAAGCATGTATTAGCAAGAATGTGGAAGAAATAGAACTCTCATATACTGCTGGTGGAACGGAAATGACAGAAGCACTTTGGTAAACTGACAGTTTCTTTAAAAGTTACAGGGTGCCTGTGTGGCTCAGTCAGTTAAGCATCTGACTCTTGATTTCGGCTCAGGCCCTGATCTCAGTGTGGTGAGACTGAGCCCTGCATCGAGCCCCACATCAGGCTCCACACTCAGCAGGGAGCCTGCTTGAGATTCTCTCTCTCCCTCTCCCTCCACTTTCTTTCTCTCTCACTAAAAAAAATAAATAGTTATTTTAAAATAAATAAACAAAAGTTAAACATACACCTACCATACAATCTAGCCATTCCATTCCTAGGTATATACGTAAGAGGACAAAAAAATAGCATTGTCCAAAAATGACTAGTATACAAATGTTGATAGAGTTTAATCTGTAATAGTCTGAAACTGGGGGGAGGGGGGGGACAGATGTCCTTCACTGAGTGAACTGATAAAACACATTGTGAAATATCCATCAGTGACTTACCAAGAAATGAAATGTTAAATGATTCAAACGTGTGTATATTATTGTGTGTGCATATGTGCATGTAATAATGTATATATAAATTATACATAAATATTACATATATAAAAATTATATATAAATTCACAATCACAATGGAACATTTTAAGACTCTTTTCTAGGAAATCAACTGATTAAACAGGCAAAAAATTGGCAAAGATAAAGAAAACATTATTTGCAAACTCTCATCAAATGTTCATTAAAATTGATGATCTTGGGACGCCTGGGTGGATCAGTTGGTTAAGCGGCTGCCTTCGGCTCAGGTCATGATCCCAGCATCCGGGGATCGAGTCCCGCATCAGGCTCCTTGCTTGGCAGGGAGCCTGCTTCTCCCTCTGCCTCTGCCTGCCTCTCTGTCTGCCTGTGCTCACTCTCTCTCTCTCTCTAACTAATAAATAAATAAAATCTTTAAAAATAAATAAATAAATAAATAAATAAATATATACAATTGATGATCTTATAAGCCACAAAGGATATTTTCAACAAACACTAAAGAATACATCATTCTCTGATGACAATGCAAGAGCAAAAGAAATAAAAAGGAAAAAAAAATAGCTAATCCCTGCCCCCATATATTTGATAGCCAAACAAACAAAACAAATATATACTTATTCTAGGAACTTAGCTGGCAATTAAGCCTCTGCATCAAATTCCTTTCTGCTTAAAACACCTAAGGAAGGGTTCTTGTTTTCAGTCCTTATGCCTGTGTGATATCTTATTCATACATTAGGATATTTAATTTTTTAAAAGATTTTATTTATTTATTTGACAGACAGAGATCACAAGTAGGCAGAGAGGCAGGCAGAGAGAGAGAGAGAGGAGGAAGCAAGCTCCCTGCTGAGCAGAGAGCCCAATGTGGGGCTCGATCCCAGGACCCCGGGATCATGACCTAAGCCGAAGGCAGAGGCTTTAACCCACTGAGCCACCCAGGTGCCCCAAGAATGGACAATTTAAAAAATAGTATTTGGGGCACTGTATGGGGACAGGTGGTAGCTACACTTGTGGTGGGCAGAGCATAAGGCAGAGAGTTGTCAAATCACTACATTGTAAACTTATATGACATTATTCAATCACAGAAAATGGTAAAGAAAAAATGATATTGGAACAATGGACTATCCTTATACAAAAATGAAATTCCATTATCATATCACATATAAATGTGAATTACAGATATATAAAGAACTAATTGCATAAGGCAAAATGTTGAAATTTTCAGAAGACAATATAAAAGTAAACCTTTATGACTTTAAGGGTTAAGAAAAATTTCTTGGGGCTCCTGGGTGGCTCAGTCGGTTAAGTGTCTGACTCTTGATTTTGGCTCAAGTCATGATCTCAGGGTGTAAGACTGAGCCCCACATTGGGCTCCACACCGGGCATGGATCCTGATTAAGATTCTCTCTCTCTGCCTCTTCCCCTCACCCTCTCTGTTTTTCTCTCTTTAAAAAAAAAAGATTTCTTAAAAACAAAATAGAACAAACCATGAAAGAAAACATTAACTGATCTACATTAGAAAGCAAAAACTCCTGTTCAACTATACACTATAAATAAATCAAAACCCAACACACAGATTAGTAGAAGACATGCTACCTAGACAACAAAGGATCAGTATTGGTTATATAAATGGAATTCCTATAAATCAATAAGCAAAACCCAAATAAGTCAATTGAAAATATGAACAGGGAAAAAAACTAAACAGCATATAAACACATGGAAAATTGTTTAAGTTCCACAGTAACTGGGGAGATGCAAAACAAATCACACCATTTCATTTCTATTAAATTGTCCAACACTTAAACAGTAGAAGTTGGTAAATATACAAGGAAATGAAAGCTCTGACATAAAATGTTCTAGTAAAAATGTAAAGGTGGGGATGTCTGGGTGGATCATTTGGTTAAGCATCTGCCTTCGGCTCAGATCATGAACTCGGGGTTCTGGGATCGATTCCCACAGGTAGGGCTCCCTGCTCTGTGGGGAGTCTGCTTCTCCCTCTCACTCTCCCTCTGTTCTCTCTCTCTCTCTTTTTCTCTCTCTCTCTCTCTCAAATAAATAACTAGAACCTTAAAAAAAATAATAAAATATAAATGGCAGCTTGAAAAACGACTTGGGAAGACCTGTTAAGACTGAGTATCCACATACTTCCTGGCCCAGCAGGAAGGTACTTCAGAAAGTGTACCTGAGAGAACCACTAATGCTGTGTGAAGACACACATTGTTCTAGTGGCCAAAAAAAAAAGGAAACAACATAAAATATTCAACAAACAGAGTAAATTGTGGTATATTCATTTTATAACTTTTGAAATAAAGAAAAGAATCTATTTGTATATCATGGATAAATCTTGAAAACACATTTGAATGAAGAAAGCAAAAGCAAGTTGCAGAAGGATGTATGGAGTAAGATACTTTGTATTTAGAGCGTTTAGTCTGAAAACTTCACAAGTGAATGGAGGGATTCATGTTAACTTCAAAAGTAGCTGTACCGCTTAGCGAAATAAGTCAACTGGAGAAAAACAACTATCACATGATCTCCCTGATATGAGGAAGTGGAGATGCAACGGGGGTGGGAGTTAAGGTGGTAGGAAAAGTAAAAATGAAAGAAGATGGGATCGGGAGGGAGACAAACCAAAAGAGACTCTTAATGTCATAAAACAAACTTAGGGGGGTGGGGGGAAGAGGGGTTGGGAGAGGGTGGTGGGGTTACATTATATGTTTAAATAAAGCTTAAATAAAGTTAAAAAAAAATTTAAAAACTAAAAAAAAAAAAAAGTAGCTGTACCATTCTTATTTCTTTAAAAAATTATGGTGTGAGTAAGGCACGATATTAATGTATGTGCTGGGTAGTAGGTTGATTAATGTTATATTATTCTCTGCACTTTTCTATATATTTGAGATTCGTGTAATATAAACAAATTAAAGAAATAATTCTAATAAAGATATAATACCATCATTTTCATTAAAAATAGCGGAGGAAAAAGAAAAACACTACTCTGGCATACCATGTAAAATGAATGAGTGAGTGATGAAGGTTCACAAATGCCTAACTTTGCACAGAGAACAAATATAGATTACCTGTTGTGATTGATCAGTGTTGTTGCGTGTGTGTGTGTGCGTGTGTGTGTGTCTAATTGGGGGACTAATTTACTAGTAAAAGCTGCTAGGCACCAAGCAACTGAGAAGAGAATGAACTATAGGATCTCACGGATAAAACAAATGGGTAAAGATCAGAACTTCTCACCTCTTTGGTAGGTATATTTTTCACAGTATAGAACGAATTTGGTTTGTGGTTCCCAAGACAGAGTTATGATCATAAAAGCTAGCTTTGCAATCAAAAGATTGGGGTTCCAGTCACTTTAAGAACCAAGCAGATCATTTTAATTTTTTTAAACCTATTTTCTCAACAGTAATATAAAATAATACCTGTCCTGGGGATTTGCTGAGAGGATTATAAAAACAATACAAATGAAAGCACTATGTAACGTGAAAGCGGACCCTTATGGAAATGTATTCTCTCAATAGTTGTTGATACATTCTATAGCTCAGTTGAATTTAATCTGTGTCAATGGTGGTCCAAATCAGTTTACTTCTTTTCTATTTAACTTGTACTCTTCAGTGTCTGCTCCTACGAAAATGATCAAGAGTTTTGCCTTGCTAGGGCAGTGAGAAGCAGAAGAGGATGAGGAGGCTGTTCTGGGCTCCAAAGCTTATAAAATAACATCCTGTAAGTCACTTAATAATACCTTAAGCCTGCTGAGTACTCATTATGAGCCAGAAACTATGCTAAGTGTTTTCATTTAATCCTTGCAATATCCCCTCTGAAATCAGTTCCATTATGATCTCTAGGTTTTACATAAACTAAAGTTTAAAGAAATGAAGTAACTTGTCCAAGGTCACATGGGTAGGTCAAAGGCAGAGTTTAGGCTGGGAGCTAGTTCTATTGGATTTGAGAACCTACTTTCTCATACCTGCATCACCTACTACCAACATAGCAACTACAGACGTGAAGCAGTGAAAGTAGTTAATTCAATTATATCTGTAAGGGTTTCCACTCTGAAAAGACTTTTTATGAACCATTCTAGCCATAAAACTATAACATTTAATACCAGAAAAGGATTTAGATATTGCCTTTAATTTGTTCTCATGTATGTATTCATGTACTCACTTATTTGATAAATACTGATTAGTATATATTTATCAAATAAGTGAGGACATTGGTAGATAAAAGAATAAATTAAAGGCAATATCTGAATCCTCCTTAAGTATGAGTTTAAAAAAAGGATTTTATTATTTATTTATAAGAGAGAGAGCATAAACAGAGAGAAGGGCAGGCAGAGGGAGAAGTGGGCTCCTTGCTGAGCAAGGAGTCAGATGCAGGATTTAGTAGATCCCAGGACCCCGGCATCATGACCTGAGCTGAAGGCAGATGCTTAACTGACTGAGCCACCCAGGCGCCCCTAAGCTTTTATGCTTTTATGCCCGTAACAGCAATTGTAGGGTACAAAGAAGATGCAAATTCTCATCCTCAGCTTGCCATCCTCATGAACACATGAACAATTACTTTGAGAAATTATTTTATGTATGTGTTATATATTATCTAGTCCATCACTTTTACTTTTTGGAACCAGTACCATACTGTATCCATGACTAGAGCTTTGCAATATAGCTTGAAGTCTGGAACTGTGATGCCTCCAGCTTTGCTTTTCTTTCTCAAGATTGCTTTGTTTATTCAGGGGTCTTCTGTGCCCCCTCCTTTTATTTTATAAGAAAGAATTAGAATAAGAGAACAAAGGCATAAAGAGATAATACCTTGGATAACCACCTGGTTATCTGGTTAGTCAAACCACATTGTCACAGACCCACACAGAGTGAAGGTTCCTAGTCCATTTAGCCTGCTAATGTAAGGAAAATAAGACGTACAAATCAGGTGTTAAGAAACATGAGTTTATAGCTTTGTCTTTTGGGACAGATACTGTATGTGAGCTTTACTAAAACTGGCAGTTCAGAAAACCAGGTGTTTGAATTCTGCAAAGGATCACAGAATAAAGTCATCAACCACCTTCCTTCCAATAAAGGGATTCCAGAGATGAACTGGAAGTATTGTATTTCTCAAGTCCTTCCGCTGCCCTGACTAGTCACTGCGGGGGGGATCCAAGTTCAGCACTAGGGCATTTCAGACAAAAGTTTAGGGTTTCACTTGGGCTCTGGTCCCCAGACTGCACGCTGATACTCATCAGCATAAACACCACTGCCCTTTGTTTTCTGCACACCTGGAGTCCTCTCTCAGTGGGCAGGTCTCAAGTCTGGGTCAGAAGCCTCTGTCTTCCCCGAGAATACAGACTAAATCCTTCGTGAAGTCAGACAACCTAGCTGAGACCAGTTGCACCTGGCAAAGGACTCATTTGGGTCACCTCTCCTTGCCTCCATCTCCCTATGGTGGCATGCCCATCAGATCTGTTTGGAAGTCTGGAAACCTCACACTGATACTGCTTTCTTTCCTTCAGACCTCGTGTACGATTAGTCAACAGTTTTTCCTATTTATACTTTCCACATAGCTTAGGTTTGTTCACTTCTTTCTATCGGCACTGCCTACTCTCACCAAAGCCACCATCGCTGTTCCCCTGACTGCCCAGAGCTCCTTCCAACCAGCTGGTAAGAAGCCCCCCGCCCCCCAGTGGAGACACAGAGAGCACTGTAATACAATTCACTCCTCTGGCACTCCTCTCCTGACAACTGTCCACAGGCTTCACGTTGCATAAAACAACTTTCAGAGTTCTTACCCCAGCTTACAGCATCCTATGCCATCTGACTAGACCTTCCTGGGTGCCTGGTCCCCATCTTCCCCGTTCTCCCCTCTCTGCCCTCCAGCCCTCCAGTTCCCTGGTGTCCGGGGTCAGGCCACATATTCTCTCAGCTTCTCTCAGTCTCAGCCGCCCTCCCCACACTCCTCACTTATTCCCATCTTTGAAGTGTCAGCCCTAATCTTTTCTCCACAGAGTCTTCTTCTCCAGCCTCTTTTATGTGCTATCTCAGCCTCTGGCTTTTTTTTTTTCTTCCTGTACAATATTGATTTCCAGGGGCGCCTGGATGGCTCAATCAGTTAAGTGTCTTACTCTTGATTTCAGCTCAGGACATGATCCTAGGGGCCTGAGATCAAGCCACATGCTGGGCTCCCTGCTAGGCATGGAGCCTGCTTAAGATTCTCTCTCTTCCTCTCACTCTGCCCCACCCCTCTTCTAAAAAAATTTGATTTTCACTTATGATTGGACCTGCACCCCAGTGGGGGCAAGAGGAAAACAATAAAAGGTAAACAAATAAATGCCAGTTTATTTCTAGCACTGATCTTGACCTGTAATTAGCTGAGCATCTTTCTCCCCCACCAGAGCATAAGCTCCACATGTCCATCCCTCTCACCACTGTGTCCCCATTTATTAGCACACACCCGGTATATAAACATCTGTTGAGTGAATTAATAGAAGAATTCTGTTGCTCTGCATTCTGATATTCATTATTATGAGATATTCATATATTTAGTATCAGAATATATACACACATATATATGAATTGTATGTGCATATATTCTGTTGATCTTCATATATGTGTGTGTGTATATATATGTATACATATATATGAGTGTATATGTATAAGCTGACCACCATACTAATTCTTTTGTTAGTTCTGTTTTTAAGTTGTTCTCAGTTTTCTATACAGACAATCATATTGCCAGGGAGGAAAAAAATGATAAATTCACCATAGCTTTTCCAGGAGCTATACTAATTATTTTCCTATTTCAGGTTGTTAAATGGACTGGAACAGTGGTTTTCAAAATACCCGAGGAGATACCTCTGGTTTCATCTTGGAGGGGAGGGCAAACCAGCAGGTCGAGTTCCAGTCCTCTACCCCTGCTTCACAAGTAAGAGCTAAGCTTTTGCTAGTTTTCCTTATTCGAGGTCTTCAAAAAAGTTTACGAGGGGAAATTTTAAAGTATGCCTTCACTATTCTTGAGGCTTTAGTTTTGGTTAATCCTCAAAGTCCTATAAATATTGACAATTGGCATTTAGTATTAGGGGGACTGGCTTGGCTTGTATTTCTCTCTAAAATACATATTTTAGACTCTTGTAAGAGTCTCTGTTCTTATGGAAAGTTTAGTTTGTCTCTTAAGTTCAAGAGTTTTGCCTGGTTATACCTAGGCATGTGTTCCATTTACTTTCGGTGAACCATTTTTAAACTTCAAACTCAAATATTTATTTAGTTCAGAAATTTCTTCTTCTGTTACTTTTATTTTTGCTTGTGTTCTCGTGGTTCCAGTTCCTGCTATGGAATTCCTACTTTGCACAAACTACATCTTTCAGACTTATTTCCTATCTTTTTCTCTCATTATTTTCGATTATTTATTATTCCCTGTGAGTCTTGAGAAAACTCTCAAGTTTGTCTTCAGCTTCACTAATCGGACTTTTCTCAGGATGACAGATGACATTCATTCCTTCATTGGGAGTGAACGTGGCAAATGTATTTCTAATTTTCACCAGGTCTTTCCAGACCTCTGATTTTTTCTTGTTTATCCTGTCAACTCTCATTTTGGAGATGAAATATCTTCTTCAGTCTTATTGGGAAAAAGACTTTAAATCTTTCTAAAATGTTCACTCTTTGCTTATGATAAATATATTTTAATACAATTTAGTAGAAAAGGATAAGCAGTAAGTGCAGGAAATGGAAACAGGCAGTAGAAATATTTGACAATACAGTATATTGAGATCTTGGGTACCGGCGTATCATTTTTTGCCCCTAATATTAATTATGAAGTATTATCAATTTTTGCTTTATCTTCTGACCTATCTTTATGGACAATATGGGGCATAAGAGTAAAATTTTTTAAAAAACCAGCAATTCAGAAAAGCTGAAATCAGACTGAACATGTACTTTATAAATATATAAAAGTATTATGGGACATCCTTGCAATGGTACACTAAGTAGCCACATCATGGTCCATTTTATTGACATGGGAAGATGTTTACCATAAATAGTATCAAAAGCAAGTTTGTAGAAATTATATACAGCATAACCCTATGTTTGTAAGAAAAATAACACATAGGGCACCTGGGTGGCTCAGTGGGTTGGAGCCTCTGCCTTCGGCTCAGGTCATGATCTCAGGATCCTGGGATCGAGCCCCGCATTGGGCTCTCTGCTCAGCAGCGAGCCTGCTTCCCCGCCTCTCACTCTGCCTGCCTCTCTGCCTACTTGAGATCTCTGTCAAATAAATAAATAAAATCTTTTAAAAAAAACTAGCACACATCTTACATAGAGAAAATAGAATAAAGATACAGCAAATGTTGACAGTACTATTGAAGGCAGAGTTTAACATTTGATTTTTTTATTTTCTATTTAAATCTATCCCTATTTAGTTTTTACATTGTGACTAAGTTTTCCTGGTATTATTAAAAATGAAATAGGGTCGCCTGGGTGGCTCAGTGAGTTAAAGCCTCTGCCTTCAGCTCAGGTCATGATCCCAGGGTCCTGGGATCGAGTTCCGCATCAGGCTCTCTGCTCCACAGGGAGCTTGCTTCCTCCTCTCTCTCTGCCTGCCTCTCTGCCTACTTGTGATCTGTCAAATGAATAAATAAAATCTTAAAAAAATAAAATAAAAAGGAAATAAAGAAGACACCATGATTCTCTGAAGTGGTAATTTCTGTGTTAGGCCTTCTTGTCCTGGGCTGGGGAAAATTGTGATCCCTTTGTTCAAAACAGTTAAATTTGCTAATGAAATACAGGTCTTCAGTCGGCAGAGGGCGCAGATGAGTCAGAGAAGGAAGTAAGGTGGAAGAGCTGGTGTGTAGCTGGTTTTATGGTTCCATAACCTAAAGGTTATTTTGATATCCTGTTCGCTCATGTATCCAAAAAATTTTCAAAAGGATCACAGACATATAATTTCAGCTTGGTGATCACTTACATTGCTAAATGTTTGGCATTTATATTATCTGGAGAGTCAAACATGTACTCCAAGTGGGTAAAGGGAATAAAAATAATTGTCTATTTTATGCCAGGCATTGACACATACTTTACATACTGCTGCCTTCATCCAACACGGGGCACCTGGGTGGCTTAGTGGGTTAAGCCTCTGCCTTCGGCTCAGGTCATGATCTCAGGGTCCTGGGATCAAGCCCCACATCGGGCTCTCTGCTCAGCAGGGAACCTGCTTCTCTCTCTGTCTGTTGCTCTGCCTACTTGTGGTCTCTCTCTCTGTGAAATAAATAAATAAAATACTTTAAAAAAATTTTCATCCAACACTGTAGACAGATTAACACAACCCTGATAAGGTTTTTTATTTTTTAAATAAATTAGTATTTATTTTTTTATTTTTATTTTTTTAAGATTTTTTCACTCATTTAGTTGTTAGAGAGAAAGAGAGCGCACGAGCACAGGCAGAGTGGCAGGCAGAGGCAGAGGGAGAAGCAGGCTCCCTGCCAAGCAAGGAGCCCAATGTGGGACTTGATCCCAGGACGCTGGGACCATGACCTGAGCCGAAGGCAGCTGCTTAACCAACTGAGCCACCCAGGTGTCCCCTGATAAGGTTTTAATTAAAAAAAAAGTCCACAAAGTTTAGAGATACAAAATCTCACAACTGCAGACCACTTTGTAGTTTATTAAGTGCTTGGAGATTTATAATTTCATTTTATACAACATCCTGTGAAATAGGTCATGTTTTTAAAGAGGAAGATACAAACAGGTTAAGTGGTCTATGAATTTGCAGTCCTCTCCCTGCCCAGGTCTGTGAGTCTGGGCATACTGATTCCACTGTGCTGTTTCCCTAGTAATCTAGAAATCTTCGAACATAATTAACACTTTGGCCCCACTGAAGAAACAAATGATATGAGCAATAGTTAACACGAAGGCAAATCAAATAATTTTAGTCCTTTTTTTTAAAACCGGATTTAACATTATTAACTCCCATCTCTGACTCTTGGATTAATTAATCTAGGTTTGGTGGTTTCAACATGCTCATTTGGAGACATGCATTCAAAATGTGAAAAAGTAAAATCAATGTGGTGAGATTATATCCTGTTTTGTTTTTTGTCTTCGAGCAACAGTACTCTTTCTTTTAAGAAACCATCATGGCTATGGATGATGGTGCTCTTCTTCTTTTTATCCCCCTGTTTAGCAAACCAAAGTTTGAAATCCTGTCAGTCTCTCCCCACCCACTGTACTTGTTTACTTCTCTGAATCTCCACTCAGCACCACTGTGGGTCAGCAGTGAGCAATCCTAGACTCTATGGCGGCAAGAGGCTGGCAAGTTTCTTGAGACTCCATGAGCTCTTCAGGTAAACCAACAGACAGGTGCATTCCTATTGCAAGTTCTCCAAAATTCTCGAATAGAAAAACAGTTTAGTGGCTAATGAGCACTGCACATTTTCTCAACAGCTGTCTTCTTACAAACAAATCCTGGTAATCTGCCTAAGAAGTTTTTTAAAGAAAGTTGTTAAGAAAAAAATTTTTTGAGGAAAAGAATAGAACTATTTTCAATTTGCATGAAAAAACTGTCCCTTAGAGGTGGAAAAAAAAAAACCCAAAGCCTTGTTCATCCCTCTAAACCATGTGCTAGACCTAGATACAGAGCTCACTATTTTAAAAACACCTGTTTTCAAAGGGGATCATGAAGTATAGGGAAAGATGGAAAATAAAATTTAGCTGTGATGCATTAAGAAAGCAACACAATGATTGAGACTGACTTTTTGAAATCATAAGAAACTGCAAAGAAAATAGTAATGAGTGAGTCCCCAGATCTGTTCAGGCTTCATTGTTCCCAACTTGAAAATGAAAGAGCTAGACTAGATGATTTTCAAGCCCCCACCCCCTACAGCCTAAAGGATATGTGTCTGGCACTTACTGATTCATCTGTGTACGTAGAATTTTACAATTTGTCAGTGCTTTCCGTAGCCTCTATGTTTAGGGCACGAAATTGTTAACAGAAAGCCCTAGCCAGCAAAGGCTGGAGGGGAGCTGGTGGTGGCAGAGTCCACATTTCCCTGCAACAGGGGTCCTTCTCAGCTGAACTCAATCTGGAAACTAATTCCTCTGCTCAAAGAAGGGAGCAAGATATATAAACCGGCCCACCACAGTGCTGGGAGAACACAGAAGCCACACCGATGGAATGCCCAGAATATAAAAGGAAGTCATAAAGTAAGTAAACAGAGAGAGAGAGAGAAGTCCTTCTTGAAGATAATGAAATAACCGGAGAGGCATTTCATAGGGTGAATTGGGGGGGGGGGTCATCCTTCAGAGTGAATGAGTCTCCCTACTACTACTGTGAATCCTGAGCATTTGCAGATGCAAAACCTGTTTAATTTCCTACCACTGATATTAAAGGTCAGCATACCAAGAAGCACCCATCCCAGCACAAAGCAGAAAAGAACCAGAACCAAATGAGGGAAACCAGAGCACAGAGATGCTACTTGATTTCTCCACAGTCAGGACATTTTAAGCAACAAAGCTGGCAGAAATAAGGTAAATCTAGGTATTCTGACACCTGGCACCTCCAAGTTTTGCTATAAAGGAAATGTGTATTATATGCCTACTGTATGCATTGGGTGTTATGCTCTGGCACAGGAGTCATGAGGATAAATTCTGTATAGCCCTGCACTTGAACTCGTAGACTCTTAGAGAAGATAAATAAGCAAACAGCTACTTTCTACATAATTTGGTGAGGACTACATGTAAGTAGAGCAGTGTTCTCAATCTGGTACCATCTTGCACCCAGGGGACACTTGGCCACGTCCAAAGACGTTTTGGGTTCTCACCTCGGGGGGGTTCCCACCTGCGTCTGGTGGGGAGAGGCCAGGAACCTGCTAAACATCTTACAACGAGCGGGTCTGCCCCTCCACAAAAAAGAATCATCCAGCCCCAAATAACAAACATGCCCAGCTTAAGAAAACCTAGCTTCCTGCAAGAAGTGGACACAGTAGAAGGGAACTGAAGCCTACCTGATCTGAAGAGGGAGGAGGACTTCAGTGAAGGGGATACTTGAGGTAGTCGGGAAACAGGAGTACACGCCGCTGTGAGTCTCGAGGAGTGGAAATAAGCAAGTCATGAAGAACAAAGCGTGTGGTAGCTGTAATCTGTCATCGGATCCAAGCTGAGGCAGAGGCTGGGAAGGAAGGGGCTTTGTGCTCTGGGTGTCATGAGGAGGTTCCAAACCTTCCATGAAGAGACACCACTGATGGGTTTTACCCAGAGGAGTCCCATGGTTAGGCTCCAGTACTCGATGGCTTGCTATACTAGCATCAAGCAGAGGATCTCAAACTTCCTCTGGGACACATATAAAACAATGCAGATTCCTGACCTGTCAAAGACATATACATTCCCATACTCACACAGGCACACCAAATATCCCGAGGCCGTCCTGCAGCGCATCTGGGCTGGAACCCAGAAACCTGTGTTTTTGACAAGTATGCTGTGCGGTTCTGATGCGGGGAGTTCAAATCCTTGCTGGGGTACAGAATATAATTGGTGGTGCTAAGATTGTGACCCCATCCCAAAGAAAATAAAAAGGAATTTTAGAAAGGCTATCCTTTTCTCGGCTCTAATCCATAAACATGAGAATGTAAACTGGGAACAGGAGGAATCCACTGAGGCAGGACAAGTCACACAGCGAATGGCACAGCTGCTCTTTCTGGATCCTGTGGCCTGGGAGGGGAGAAGTGCTTACAAACTACACGCTCTGGGTGATACCCTTTCAGCAGCTTCTGGAGAGCCCAGTTGCTCTACGAAACCTGTCCAGTTCTCCGTCCCAGAGCCTCATTGGTATAGCAGTCCCGGCTTCCTATTCCCAGAGAAACTCACCCTTAGGCTTTCCTAGCAGTCCTCCCTAACGCCGGCCACTCCTGTGTCCTGTCACATAAAACTGTGAACTGAGGTCCCCGACTTACGTCATGTCATGTCAGTTACAGCAGAGTAATGCTCCCCAAGTAGAAACCTGGACCCCTGCTGCTTGACTTCCAAATTCAATTTACTATTTATCTTGTTACTGATCTCCTTGGACACCCCGCACTCCCTACTGCACTGGCTTTGGATCAGCAAGAGTGGAGATTAGTGTGTGATCGCTGCAAACCTACAATTTCTGACTGGAACTGAAGAAAACCTTTGCACTGTGGTCAGCCTGTGAGCCAGATGTCTGTGACTCTCTTCACTGGGAAATAGATGAATATCCACAGTAAAAGGTCAATGGCTTTGCTGACAGATGCTGAACCAGGGGTTTTTTTTTTTTTTGTTTTTTTTTTTAAGAGGCTTCCTACAGCTGTTCTGGTAGCTTGGGTCATAGTGTTAGCTGCTTCCCCCAAGCTGTCTTGTCTATGTTCTCAGATATTATGAACCCAAATAGGATTTTTAAAAATAGAATAAAAGGAAAGAATAGTAAAAGATCTACAGGAGGGACCCTGAAGTCTGATAGATGAGACTCTGAAACAGAGGAAAGAAGATTCAAGTCCAAGTTTCCTGACTTTCTGTTCATGGCTGTTTTCATTGCACAACCAGAGTAGAGAGCCAGAGATGTTCATTTTGTTGTGGAAGCGATCCAAAACCTTACCCTGTGACCCCAGGAAAAAAGATCGAATTAAACTGGAGCTATGAAGAAAGTTTTCCAAACTAAGTTTAACTTGGAAAATAAATACTAAGAAATAAGGGGAGAGAGCTTCTCCTGAGGCTCCTGAGCCCATCACATTGGAAATCATCCAAAGTTATCAATGGCAGCTTTACCCACCCAGCTCAAGTGGCCAGTTGGAGTTGAAAGTGAACTTGGGTGCTCCTCAAGACACCAACAGAAGAAACACTGTTCTTGTTCTGTGGCCACTCCGCTGTCTTGGGATCATTAGTTTGACCAAGCTTTACGACTGCTTTTACTAAGACAATGATGCCTGTTTCCTGTATAGTTTATTTAAGTAAACAAAAAGGAGCCGGCAAGGTACCATCTCCTCTCTGAAGCAAAACTTTAAAATTTTTATCTAAAGAAAGAAAGAAGAGATCTGTTCTCTGCATTGTTCCATAAGATAAACTTATAAGATAAATAGTTATATTTTGAATGAAGTCCAGCTGGGCAAATGGCTCCCTTTCCCAGTACCCACCCACATTGTGGATATCAGATTGTGAGTGGATAAAAATGTTTTCAAACAGTCTCTTGAGCTGACCCTACTCTCCATCAGTGGGCCCTTCTATGGGAAGTTTCTATGGGAAGGTGACTCTGTGTTTTTTCTGGCAAAACAATCATTTCAAAACTCAAGAGTTTATTTTGGATGAAATATAAACTCCTTGTGAGCAACAAAAAGTACGCACATCAACTGAACACAGAAACAATATTGCACATGGATTAAGGGGAAACTTTGGAGTCAAATAGGCTCTGATTCTAACCCTGGACTCTACCATTTTCCAAACGATGACTTCCCCAGGCAAGTCCCTTCACGGCTTCTCTTGTTTAATGGAATTATTTCTAGCATGAACTCCTGGATTATTTGTGAGTATTAAATGAAATAATAAATCTGTAAAAGGTATATAACATAAGGAAAGTGCTCAGCAAATATTTATGTTTATCATTAGGTGAAGTCTGTGGCTGGATCTACATGGTACCTACCATCCAAAGACTACTAAAAAGATGCCAATAGTAATTGAATAATTAATGTACTTAGCACTAAATATTGGGTCACTTTGAAATTATCCATTTGAATAATGTTCTGTGTTTCCAAGTTTATATCTGATTTCAATGTGCAGTCTTTTATTTATCTGTTCATTCATTTGGCAAAGACTTTCTGAGCACACACACTTGCTGATCCTATCCTTGAAGATGTAGGAGATTTTCCAGTCAATATGATCTTGGTAAACCCCAATACGAAGGCTTGCTTACATTGCATGAGGACCAAACATGACATTTCTAAAGAAATCCACAGAGAGTTTGGACCGCCTTTTTTTTCTTTTTCTCTTCTTTGGTTTTTTTTTTTGTTTGTTTGTTTGTTTAGCATTAGCTCAGGGGGGACATAAAATTAGTTCTTGGTAAGACAAAGGCTGTTCTCCATCTGTGATATGGGGAGATTGGAACTTCCTCATTTAATCTTCAAACATGAGTAGTCCCTTGCTTGGGGTAGTGATCAATGCAGGAGAAAACACTTTCATTCCCAGAAAACATCTGTGGGTTTTTTTTTTTTGTGGTACACACCTATACAAAGGAATTGCTATTTATGTTATCATCTTCAAAAAGTTTAAAATTGAACTTTAAAATGGGATCAATATATTCTTTGTATATAGTCAGGACAACCAAAGGCTTGAATTGGGATTCTTTTTTTAATTTTTTTTTTAAGATTTTATTTATTTATTTGACAGACAGAGATCACAAGCAGGCAGAGAAGCAGGCAGAGAGAAACAGGAGGAAGCAGGCTCCCCACTGAGCAGAGAGCCTGACACAGGGCTTGATCCCAGGACCCTGGAATCATGACCTGAGCCAAAGGCAGAGGCTTTAACCCACTTAGCCACCCAGGCGCCCCGGAATTTTTGTTTCTTTTCATTAACATATAATGTATTATTTGCCCCAGGGGTACAGGTCTGTGAATCATCAGGCTTACACATTTCACAGCACTCACCATAGCACATACCCTCCCCAATGTCCATAACCCAACCACCCTATCCTTACCCCCACAACCCCCAGCAACCCTCAGTTTGTTTTGTGAGATTAAAAGTCTCTTATGGTTTGTCTCCCTCCCGATCCCATCTTGTTTCATTTTTTTCCCTCCCTGCCTCTCAAATTCCTCAAATCAGAGAGATCATATAATTGTCTTTCTCTGACTTATTTCTCTTAGCATAATACCCTCTAGTTTCATCCATGTCGTTGCAAATAGCAAGATTTCAGGGTTTTGATGGTTGCATAGTATTCCATTGTGTATGTATATATACCACATCTGCTTTATCCATTCATCTGTTGATGGACATCTAGGTTCTTTCCATAGTTTGGTTATTGTGGACATTGCTGCTATAAACATTCGGGTACACGTGCCCCTTCGGATCACTACATTTATGTCTTTAGGGTAAATAGCCAGTAGTGCGATTGCTGGGTAGTAGGTGAGCTCTATTTTCAACTTTTTGAGGAACCTCCATACTGTTCTCTAGAGTGGCTGCACCAGCTTGCTTTCCCACAATAGTACAGGAGGGTTCCCTTTTCTCCACATCCTTGCCAACACCTGTCGTTTCCTGACTGGTTCATTTTAGCCATCGAATTGGAATTCTTAAAATATTGACTTTCTCATTGTACAAAAAAAGTTAGCAATGTCAAGTCATGTGTGTATATTGTATATGTGTCAGCAATTGTGTGTGTATGTATGGAATGAAATGAAGTAAATTATAAATTCATTCATAATTTTAAAGACAAATTTACCTGAGCTAATAATGACATTATTTGGCAGGTCAGACAATGGTTCACGAATTAGTAGGCAGGCAATAATGCATCTCCACTGGAGAAGTGACCAGTTGTACTAGCGAAATCCAGCATTCATCCTCCACCCTACCTACTCTTCGTCCTGGCCCTCTGTTTCTGGTGACAGTATCACCAAGCGATTAATTGCTTAGGCCTTAAAACCTTACCATTCCCTCTCCCTTGATAACCTCCCCCACAGAAAATTCATTGCCAAGTTCTGCTGATTTTGCCTATTACGGTGTCTTCAGACCTGCCCACATTTCCTAATATCAGGCCCCTAGCGCCTTTCACCTGGATCTATCACCTGGATAGAAGTTTCCTAACTGGTGTCCCAGTCATACTCTCTGACTTGCCCATTTTTACTTTCCATGTTGCATTTCACATTCTCATGCCAGGCTACCTGCGATAATGCAGAGAGCTCAGCATGCCATTCTGCTCAAAAAACACTATTCTCAGAATACACTCTCAACTTGACATTGAGCCCATAATCTCATCATAAACCCTTTCCAGTCTTAATTCGGACTGCTGTCTGTCTGTCCCTGGCGCTCTACAAGTCAGCCACAAAGCTGACAAGAGCCACTCCAAGCTCTCCACTCCAAACCACTCCAAGCTCTCTACACAAGACCCGTACTTTCCTGAGCTATGTTTATAGCTCCACCTCTAATCACCTTCTCTCCTTCCCTACTTATAATATATTCAATGTCTGGGCATCTGGGTGGCTTAGTCAGTTAAGCGTCTACCTTGAGCTCAGGTCATGATCCCAGGGTCCTGCAATCAAGCCCCACATCGGGCTCCCTGATCAGCGGGGAGCCTGCTCTTTCCCTGCTTGTGCTCTCTCTTGCTCTCAAATAAATAAATAAAATCTTTTTAAAAAAAAATAAATAAATACTCTCGATGTCTGCCTGCCATCAAGCTTTCCCTCCCACCTACACTGAACCAACTTGATTTTCCCTGGGCTTCCTTAGGGCAGTTTGTTATTCCCTCTAGTAAAAAGGTCACTCACATAGGTTGCCCTATGGCTTTCCTGTCCTAGGCTATGAACTCCCTGAGAGCAGAGACCATGCTTTGTTTACTGGTTTGTACCTTCTCAACTAGAGCATTAAACAAATCCCTGGCACCTGATAAGAGTATAGTAAAAATGAGTGGAACTTAATGTTCATGAAAGCACAGGAAAGGCCTGGGTGACATCTGAAACATCCCTACTGCTGCGGCATCTGGCACAGACTCCACTGGTACCAGACCTGTGTCTTAAACCTTCTCAAATCTGCTTAGTAACACAGCTCGATTTCAAATCCCAGATGCTTATGAGGCAACACACATGGTTTCATTATCCTAGAAGCAATAGGTACGCCTTCTCAAAACACTTTTCCAAAATGAAACCTAGTGAGACTATCATCCTGAACCCAAGAAAATGGGATGCCTCTGAAGTTAGGAAGAGACACACAACCTCATAAATAATCCTACCTAACAGAGTCCTCCCAGCACAGCACAGGAGAAAGCGGCACTCGGACTGGAATCCTGGCTTTGCCTCTCTCCCTAGTAGTAGATCCTGGGCAAGTACTTAACCCTTTTGAGTTTCAGTTTCTCCATCAGCGAAATGAAAATACGAACACCTGAGATGGGGTCTGTGTTATGGGGGGTGCACATTAGGCACCAAGCAAGTGTTAACATGCTCTTCCTGTCTTCCCTGGGAGTGTTGTGGGGGACAGCTCACAACCAAGGCAACCAGACTCTGGCCCTAAACCTGGGAACAGCGATTTCCTCTGAACCTCTGCTTCTACCCCCATGTCTCCATTCTATACTCACATGGGTTTAGTGAGTTGCTGGTAGTTGAGAGTTGACAAAAACTATTCATGACAATTTACTTGATGTCCCTCTCGCCCGTATATAGAGAGCTTAAAGTCCATGGTTTCAACTGTAGCTTTCATGATGTGGGGGAAGGCCAGCCCTGATGTGCCCATCCCATGTGGGTCATTTTAAGACCATCACGACACAACTGAGAGATGGCTAATTGGGTAGGAATGTGTATCCTGCTCTATGGATGTGGAACAAAGGAAAGCTAACTGACCCTTATAGGATGTCACAGATTAGTCATTTTCAGAAAATTTTACCTGCTGTAAGGTGGTTTCAAATTCTCAGCACTAGACTCATGTCTAGAAATTATGTGCTGATCAGGAGTAGACTGAGGTCACACAATGGGTACCCCAATTATTTTATGGACAAGACAAGGGACATTTCTCATCAGAGGCTAAGGGGAGATGGCTTCTGTAAAAAGGCATAGTAGGACCTCATACTATCAAGTATCAAGAGGAGTGGCAAAGGAGTGAGCTCATTCTTTTTTTTTTTTTAATATTTTATTTATTTATTCATCAGAGAGAGAGGCACAGCGAGAGAGGGAACACAAGCAGGGGGAGTGAGAGAGGGAGAAGCAGGCTTCCCGCCGAACAAGAAGCCCAATGTGGGGCTCGATCCCAGGACCCTGGGATCATGACCCGAGCCGAAGGCAGACGCTCAACGACTGAGCCACCCAGGCGCCCCGAGTGAGCTCATTCTTATCCCTTCCTTTCCCTCTCCTGGAAAAAAGGTAAATATGGTGGGCTTCCCACAAGCCCCTGAATACATGACCCATAGTCTACTGTTTGGGAAAATGTCAGCCCAATTTTCTATAACTCTTTACCTTTGAGGTCCCTCATCTTAGGGCTCAAAAGAGTAGTAATACATAAATACAAAGAATTATGCAAGATACAGGGGGATGTATCAGGAACAAAGCAGGTTCAACATATACTCAGATTTTGAAACAAGAAAATCAATTATCATCTGAGGCTGGAGTGCCCATTAGCTCCTTGTTGAAGTGGGAGGTGATTTACTCAGCCCTCCCTAAGGTTCCACTGTGTCATTTGATTTAGCAACTGTTTTTTTATGTTTATATGATCATTCATAGTTACTCAGAACAAAATGGGAATGAAACATTCAAACAGAATGAAACATCAAAAAGAGAATGGTGACCAGGATATGTATCCAAAAGATGTGTGTTTTCCTTTCTATACTCACATGGGCTTCATGAGTTTTTGGTAGCTGGAAATTGACCAGCAAATAGTAAAATATATATTTATACCTAAAGCATATCCATTGTTCTTCTTGGTGCTATCAGATCTCTCTATTTAATGTCCCAGAGCTCAAAGAAAAGTGCCTGGGGGTGGGGAGTGACGTGGGGAAAGCAGTAATAAGATGACCTGTTATCCAAAATGAACACACACACACAGATCACTTTCCACAATGTTAGTGATTTCAGAACATAAATGCAGACACACCCTTAAAAGAAGCACTGCAAAGAAAAACTGGCCAGCTTCCCAAAGCTCACTGAATCCAATTGGACTGGGTGATGACCCAGATCAAAGGCATGCAGTGATTGGACGGAGTGCCGGAAGGACCTGGCATCTTCAGAGCTGCTAGAAATTAGCCAACTCAACCACCCCAAGCAAAAGCAAACTGAAAGTAAATATGGGCGAGTAATTGAATACATATGGGGGTGCTCTTCACAAAATGCAAAGCTTGTGTGCTCCCAAAGGAGCAGTTTCCAGGTCTTCAACCGCATAAAGGCAATGGCAAAATCAAAATGCCCCCCTTTCCAGCCCAGAGACTGAACCTTGGCTTCTATCCAAGGGAAAGGGGCGAAATCTCCTCTATGTCATCACCTTCTTCCGTGCCCTCCTCCACTTCTGTATCCTCTGCACTTAAATAGCTTTGTTCTTAATCTAATTTCTGAATGAAATAAGATTTTTCAAATTTGGGGAAATTCTCTCCAGAACAGCAAGTTCTGCTGATGCCTTTGGTGGACATGTTACATGTTGCAGGGTGGTTTCAATTTCCCAGCACCAGACTGATGCTGAAGCCTGGAAATTATATGCTGATTAGAAGTTCAGTTCCTCAGAGATGTGATTTTCCAGTAAACCATCATTTCCATGGTGCCTTGCCATCCTCTGATGAAGAGCACTGATCAGACCACTACTGACCAGGTCTTTAGGGACAGGGTCCACACACAGACCACATTCCATTTTCACCATGAATCCTCCTCTCCAATTACCCCTCTGCTTACCTGCATATCAGGACGAAAGAGATTGGTTTACACTCTGCTCCCCTTGCCCCCATACCTCCCGAACCACCCGCCCCCCGCCTGCCCCCACCTCCTCCCTGCCACACCACCTAAGCCAGTCTGGAAGTATAGAACTAAGATGACAAATTCTTTTCTGCAGGTTCCAAGTAGGGCTGAGAACTATCAGGATGGGGGCTTTCGGTAGGGAACATCTTGAAAATGAAAATGAAAAGCCTGAATGAGGCTATAAAGAGAGTAAAACAAAGCAGGGCATTCGTTTCAAACTTGGTTCCCTTTTTAAAAATATAGATGACATTCTCTCAGAGGGAAACAGAACAAAATGCAGCAGCACTTAAAGAATTTCCTCTCTCCAAGTTTTCTCCGGTCCCTTAATTGTGTTTCAGCCTTGTAGAGTACTTTGTCTACGGTCCCTAGTGTGGTGATTTGCATCCCCCTCTCTGGGTTGCTGTTGGTCGGAGCTGGCAGCTGTCTCAGTCGGATTCTGGCTGGGAAAGGTAAGAATCTTTGCCTTGCTTTCTGAAAGATCTGGGAGAACAATGTGGAATGCCTACGGAGGGGTAGTAGGGGGTGGTGGCGGGGCATCGACTTAATTCAAGCACCGGAAGCTTTCTGAAAAGTTCCCCAAAGTTAAAAGAATCTCCTGGAGCCATGTGTTTTTAAAAGGTTTGCATTTTTAAAATGTGGGGCCACATTTAAAATGTGGGGTCCCAGAAAGGTTTCTTCTCCCTTCTGAAAGGCTTGCAGAAAGAAGACCCCGTGCACTGTAGAGAAGATTTTGCATTTGGGGGCAGGTGTCCCTTAAGGAATTCCCAAGGGGGTTTAACATCTTATAGGTACAGAGTGGAAGCAGGTAAAAATATCAAAGACATCAGGCACTGATGACTAGGAATTCTCCCTGAATTTCAATTTGAAGAGGTAAAAGTCAGTTGAAACTGTATGTCGCCGTAGGTACAATGATTGGTGCCCATTCTTCCCATACAACTTCTCCCAAAACTTTCTTCGTCTTTGTATTTATCAATACAAAGTCATCAACTGTCTACTTATGGAGTCTAGAGATGTGCATCTGTGTACCTAAGCATACGCATACTCTCTCTGAAGAATTAGGGTGAATGAGATGTCTGGAGCCTGGAAAGGCTGAAGAATGCTTTGGTGTTATAAGTAGTGACAGACTTGCCCCCATTCCCAGCACACAGATACACTCACTGTCCCTTATTGTAGATTCAGCCAAGGGCTCACTGTGGAAAAGGCTGCCTCTGGTTTCTCTCTGGCAAAAGTTTGATTCATGTACCTTTGATTTTAGTGAAAGGGGAATATGATATTCAACAAGGTAAGGTGATATTGAGAGCTTCAGTGGGTTTATTGGATTATTTGGGTAGCATAGAGAACTATGCTAGGACATAGAGAGGAACTGTGCCCAAAGCTCACAGTCTACAGATGGGAGGAACTGATGTTTTTATTAGGAGTGTCCCCAAAGCCTCTAATGTATGTAGCCAGCAGCCTCCATATCATCATCGTCCCAGGGCAATGTTGGCCAAGTGCTGAGAAGCCCGGGTCCTAAGCATCCCTTATCCTTGACACCAAGTGACAGCATTTCTCCTGGATGATGGCTCTGCCTCTTGTGGCCCCACATTTTAAAAGTACAAGGATGGCAGCTAGGAGGACCTCCAGGTAGTCACTGTTCTCAGCACGCTGGGCTCCCCTGACTCGGTGAAGTCAGACATCAGGGACTTTTCAACTTTATTTATTCATTTGAGATGAGGAAGCCCTCTCTCCGACCTCCATTCTAGAAAAAAGGACTCCTGTTCCCTCCCCCTTTAAGACAGAATCATCAAAGTATTTTTACTAGATGCAGGATGTTATCTTAGAACAGAAGGGGGATGCCTGGGAATGTCCAAGACCGGCACCAATAATTAAAGAAATCTAACGACCCAAGAGAAAGAAGGGAACGAATCTCTTCTGAGATTTAATTTACATTTGTAGATTCACTGCATTAATTAAAAAGAAGTTATTACAACTTGCAGAGATTAAAATAGAGAGGATGGATACCTTTTAGCTCCAGGAGTATAGGGATGAGCTTATAACAGTGTCCCAGTATTATCTCATTTTTCTCTCAGAAGAGCAATCTGAGGCTTTAACATTTCAAATAACTTATCTGTAAAAAAGTATAAACCTGTAAGGCCACTTGGGGAATAGGTGGATATAAACCTTTAACTTCATTGTCTGAGAGTGGGATGCATCAAGCCAAGTGTCCTTGAATGTTTCAAATATCTTGCTCCTAAAAGTGGGCCAAAGAGCAGCAGACGCCATGGCATAAGCCAGGAGCTTGTTACAGACCTACTAACTCAGAGTCTACACTTAACGAGCTCTCCACATGATTTATGTGCCCATCAAAGACTGGGGCTCACACCAAGGATTTCTTTCTGTGTGACCTCTGTGAGATTATTTAACCCCTCCGAGCCTCATTTATAAACTATTTACAAACTCATTTGTGAGCTAGTGGGAATTAACGCTATTGCATGAACACTGTATGGGTCACATCCATAGTAGGTATGTAAATGACTGTAAATGACAGCGATGAAGGTGATGATGATCGTGATGGTAATTTCAGCATTGCCAGCAGTACTCACCTCCTCCTCCTAGCACAAGCAATAAGTGATTGTGTTTAAATCAAGATGATTGGTTTCTCTCTCACCCATAAACGTTTGGCATCTCCCACCCTCATTTCTAAGTGAGTTAATATCAAACAAGGGAGGTTTTAAGCCTTGGATGGCCCCACATACACATGTAAATGAAGAATACTGGGGAAGCCTAGGAACATGGATTTTTGCTGGCTTACAGGCTGAATTCAGCTGCCCCATGACTTCACAACTGTTCTTGCTGCCCTAAAGTGTCTGTCCCTTCGGCTCTGTCCCCTCAGCTGGGTCTGCAACGCTGACTCTGGGATTTTCTTATGAAAATGCCTGATGGGTGGGAGGAAGATCTGGTGGTTAGCTGGGGAAAAAATGAGTAATGCAAAGCTGTCTACTTAGTAAATGCTGCAAAAGAAATAAAAGTAAAAGCTGGCTCCTCTCTCTAGGGACTCTAGAATGATTCTGACTTATCATGTCACAGAGCAGAGCTGGGGGAAGCCCAAACTCGAAATCTGCTGGCAAGGAAGAGAACGAAGAAAAAAAAAAAAAATGAGAGGGAGGGGCAATCCAGAGGGGGAGGAAATAAAAAGAGAGAGAGGGAAAGACAAGCGTCATTTAGGAACAGAGGTAGAGCGAAAAGAAGGAACTCCAGGATCTGAAACCAAGCACACGGCACAGTATTTTTCTCTTTTTTCCCCAGAGCAGATTCTTGTCCTGTCATTTTATTGACAGACGTGCTATTACAGGCTCTTTTCCCAGAAGTTGACGGAAGAAGCTCAAGGCTGCTGTTTCTTCCCTCCCAAGTCCGGTGGCTCCCCTGGTAATGGATTGCTTTTCTCTGAGGTATGTGTATGTCCTTTGGGAACAGATCTTCATTTGCAAGTTAACTTATGCCTCAGCTTTGGGGGCAATTTTTTTTTTCTTTCCTATATAATCTCAAATACCCTTTTACTGGTGAAATGATACTAGGGTATCATTGGACAGCAGTGATTAATTTTGGTGATTAAAAATTATATGCAGGCAGGCAGTTCTAACATCCAGCTTCACTGCACAGGGAGTGATATGTTGATTTGGGCTTGAATTTGTTTTCAGTGGATGCTTAATATGTTCAAATTATTAATCTCATTGAAACAGCCTCAAGAATCTTCCTCTAAATTTCTACAGTGACTGCAACTGCTCGATTCTTTGGCTGCTCCATCGCTTCTCGGGGACAAAAGAGAATGACTTAACATGTCTGAACAGCAGACAAGAGCATTCACTGATTTCTCCTAGGCAGCATTTCAACCAGATGCTTTTGACCAAGAGTTTCAGATTTTGTCCCAAAATGTTCTGGTTCAAAATATCCAGAAAGGGCAGCAAGGGCATGGGAAAATCGAGAAAGTCTAAAACTTTGCTGAAAATCTATGCTTATTTTTTAATACATATCATGGTCTGCATAGTGTTGAAATTCCTTGTTGAGTTCCATGGAAAATTTTGAATTGATCGCTCGTTACTCTAAGAGTTAATCTTATCTTTAATATAAGTACAAAATTATATTCTACAAAACTGAATTTTCCCCCTGCTCTTCCTTTTTCAAATGGATTGGAAGGTATTGCCCCATTTCAGATCACAAATCCTAGTCTCATTGCTGCTAAATTTTTGCTGACCTGCACCCCTACTGTGGTCCTAGGGCACATATTGCACTGTTAGTTACACAGTTACAACAATGAAGACTTACTGACAGTCATCTGCTATAGAAGAACATCATTCCTACACTGGCTGCTGGTCTTGACACTGATTTGGTGGGCAGTGAATTTGTGATAGTTTGGAATGCATGTTATGCCTGAAAACATTGGCAGAGTCTAAGTTGCTATGAGTTTTGGAATGAACTGTCTGAAGGATTGTTTATAGTGCATTCTCCCCATGAAGGAGGCTGTCTTTTGGATTAGGATTGAGACTTTTCTGTGGGTTTAGAGGAATGAGAAGCAATAGACAGAGCGGAAAGCCTTGTAAAACATTTGTAGATCGTCAGAGTATAGTGAACACTGTAAAGTGCTTCCTGCTTTTTATATCTTCCCTTTTTTTATGGCTATCGTTTTATCTTGCGTTTTGCAAAGAGAATGCAAACAATCAGGAAAAGAAAATATGAAAGCTGATTTTCACATGCATCTGTGTGTCCTAGAAAAGAACCCAGAGATGTTTCCCCAGCTCTTTACTTCTACTTATAGGGCTCACTCTGATGCATTTACCTGATATGTTCTGTCTCCTCCACAGCTTCCACTCTGGAGAAAGCCCCCAGGCCTAGTCTGTGAACCCAGCTAGGAAACATTGCTAGTAAAAATGACTGAAGACCCCGTAAAGGAGATCCTGGGAAGCCCAACGTCTTCCAAGCCTGTGACAATGGAGAAGAGCCCCAACAGCGAAGTGGTGGTCACCACGGTCCCCTTGGTCAGCGAGATTCAACTGACAGCTGCTACAGGCGGTGCTGAGCTCTCCTGTTACCGCTGCATCATTCCATTTGCCGTGGTGGTCCTCATTGCTGGGATAGTGGTCACTGCTGTGGCTTACAGCTTCAATTCCCATGGCTCCATCATCTCCATCTTGGGTCTGGTCCTCCTGTCATCTGGACTTTTTTTGTTAGCCTCCAGTGCCTTGTGCTGGAAGGTGAGGCAGAGGAGCAAGAAAGCCAAGAGACGGGAGAGTCAGACGGCTCTAGTGGCGAATCAGAGAAGCTTGATGGCTTAGGACTGAATGAGACCAAATGGGATATGTGGCCTGGAAAACTTCCTCTCCCTGTGTCATCCAATTCACCCAGAACTAGAGTGGGAGAGAATGAATGGTGCATTACGGTAGACCAGAGGGATGGGGGAGGGTAGAGGGGGTTCTGTTTTATGAAGAAACTACTTGTGTCTTCTTTAATGACAAACTTAACTCTAAGGGCTATTTCTAAGACTGAAAAATCAGCTTTTTCTCTACATTAGACATTTGAGGGGTCATGGGGGGTGCATGGCATTAGGCAATGTTCAGTTCACCTTGGAAAGTAGCCAATGAAAGATGAGAAAATAGTCAGATAGTTCTGGCACACCAGCGACCTGCCTCAAAAACAACAACAAAAACAAATACAAAAGCCCACACTTTTAAGAAGTTGTAGCATAAAAAAACATTCTGCCGAAAGTCTAAATCATCTCGGATTTTACATCCTTCTATGAAATTCTGTGATAATTTTTTTAATAAGTAGATTCTCTGGCATCTATTTTCTTTGCTTTTAATAACTCATCACCTGTGGTACTTTTTCTTAAAGAATAAACTAATTTTTTAATGTTTTAACATTGGACAGTTTTAGATGATTATAATGAGTCAGAAGTTAAAAGGTAAAAGATGTAGCTACTAAATGACATGGGGGGTTAAATTAATGTTAAAATAATCCAACCTAGCACTTTTGATTTTTATATAAAGCCTAATGTACATTTCATTCAAAATAATAAGTACTTATTGCTGCTGAAATTTCTTAAATGCTTGTTGCTGTTGTAGTTATGTTTATTGCAGTTCCAAATTGCCCATCTTCCCTTGCCTCGTTGGAAACATCTCAAATACATTTCTCTCAAATGGTTATGTTGCTTTTCCCTAACTTATCTAGAGGATTTTTATTTTTTATTGTATCATTCTTTATGACTTGTGAAGAATAATATTAATTATGTTCACTACGTTCTAAACACTTCTATGCCATTCACAATTAAGAAATCAATGTCTGGAGTCAGGAATTTTATAATGTGTTATTAAATGTGTGTTATCTATTCAATCAGTCATTAAATATTTGCTTCATTTGTTTTTGAGCATCAACTATAGGTCAGGCATTGTGTAGATTCTTAGGATGCTTAAATGAGTTAGTTCTAATACAATGCAAATAAGATTACCACTTGACTTCTGTGGATACTGAGCTATTCTAAACCCAGTTAGGACTCTACCCCAGAACTCTCGCCAGGTATATCGCTGGTCCATGTAGTTTAAACCACATGAAATGAGTATGGGAATTCCGATACTGAGGCATGAAGCCTTTCTTAAACCTTAGAAATGCAAAAAATGGGCGCCTGGGTGGCTCAGTGTGTTAAAGCCTCTGTCTTCGGCTCAGGTCATGGTCCCAGGGTCCTGGGTTGAAGCCCCAGCATCAGGTTCTCTGCTCAGTAGGGAGCCTGCTTCCTCCTCTCTCTCTGCCTGCCTTTCTGCCTGCTACTTGTGATCTCTGTCAAATAAATAAATAAAATCTTTTTTAAAAAGAAGGAAAGAAATGCAAAGGAAAATGAAACAAACCTCACCTAGCACTTTCAAGAGAGGCATCCTCTTAAGGAATTTAATTAAATATGACAAAGCACTGTGGTGCTGTTGCCTAGTGCCCAAGTAGTTTTGTAAAGGGGAGAAGACTCCATGGCCTCGTTTCTCCTGGCTTTGAAGGTCAGATGGGGCAAGCCTGGAGTTGTTCATTATAGTTGAGTACACCACAATTATCTTAAATGCATGCATATCCACACTCCTCCACACCCCACTGGGCCAAATGCAAGTATGTAGCATCGGGTTGGTTTCAATGGGAGAGAGTCTGTGCTTTGACACGCCTCTTTCCTGCTCAGAATACTCAAAGGCTCTCTGTTGCTGATGAAGAAATTTCTCAGGCAAGTGTTCAAGGTTCTCCACTATCCAATCCAAACAGATGTATCCAGCTTTCATTTCACTCCAGCCCGAAAACTCATGAGTTAGCCAGATCAGACTATTCACCATTCTGAATCAGACTGTGGTTTCCTGCTTCCATGTACATTCAACTTCTGTTTTCCGTCCTCCATAATGCCATCTTGTTCCTCTCCATCTAAACGTCTCCAAATCCTGCTTCTCATTAGAATCCCAGCCTAAATAAAACAGCTTCCCAAAAAACCTTCCCTTTTATCTCAAAGTAATTACTTCTTTGAGAGTCTTTACTTATTTATTCTCTGATGGCACCTTTCCTTTTCTACCATGTCAGTAGCATAAATATTTTAACTTCTTCCAAAGCTCCTTCTTTTTTTTAACCCTCATGTGATGCCAAATACAACATCTTGCACAGAGTAGGTACTCAATAAACGTTTGCTAAGTGAACTAAAGAATGAAAAATCAGAGAGCAAGCCTAGAATCACAGTCCATTTATTTTAATCTCTTGAAAGAAAATATTTTAGCTCTCAGCTCTCCCTAAATAGGTCATCCTACTCTGCCTTCCTCAACTGTAAGCAACAGGTGCAGATGAGTGTTTACTACCTTCCTTCCTACTTCTCCAGCCACACCTGCCCTTCAAAATGCTTGATAAGTAAATTCATGAATGATTTCAGGCCACCAGGGGGCCTCATGCTGCTACCTGAGTCCCAAAGGAAACACTGGAATGACAAATTGTAACAACTGAAATGGAATCAAATCTGGACACAGCAAGATCTCTCCTAAATGTGAGGAGGTGGGGAAGATTCTCCACTGAGCCCACTTCTACTCTACTTCCTAAGCCATTTCACAATGGCTACATCTGGTTCTTCTAGTAAGCAGAGGAGCCCTGTCTGGGAGCCTTCAGTCCCATTAAAGGCACAAAGATTGTCCTATGCACTGTGAATTCCAACTCTCATGAGGGTGAATTATGATATCACAATTATCTCACAACATATGTCTTTACTGGGCAAGGATGTCTTTTCACAAGCAGATATGGAATGCATTCATAAGAATGATGCAAGTATATATGTATTAAAAAAAAATAACCTGGCCCCATCATGCAGCACTAGAAACCAGCTGTCTCACCCAGCTGGAGAGCCCTAAACCCCACACATCTTGGGTCACACAAGAACACCTTTTTTTTTTTTTTTTTTAAACAGGAACAACTTTTGACCTCATCCTGTGCAATAGGTCTCTAAATAGGTGAGAATCATAGCCACCCAGGTAACTCTGTGCTTCCCACCTCACTGTCTTGGTTAATCCTGGGAACCTGCCTAGAGAAGATGGTCAAGGTCACAGGGATCATGCAGGTGACTAAAGCCAGGGCACAAGCCCAGGAGAGCCAGATCACAAATCCTCAAACCTACCTCTTTGTACCATCATCACTCATAAAACGAAGTGGGGGAAGATCTCCTGGTCTCCTGGGAAGTATGGTTTTGAACTTAGAAGATATGACTATAAGTCCCAGTTCTGTTAAACTAGTCAGATGACCTTGAGCAGTTAAGCCTCATTTTTAAAATAAGGTTAAATTTTAAGAAATGATTTAGGTTTTATAAACTATAAAGTACTATATAATTACAAAATTGTTATTTATGATAATATCTAATGTTGACCTTAGCTTCTTTCTCTCTTTCTCTCTGTTTATTATCCTAACATGTCATTAAGCATCAAGCAGTCCCCGTTTTGGTTAATTGACTTTAATCAGACACTTTGTTTAACCTTAACATTATCCATAAAGGTTCTAGACCCAAAATAATCTGAGGAAAGCTCCTGTTCCAAAGATGAATCATAACTTACATTTCCTTAATACGATTATAATTTTCAGTGCTTTCATATACATAGGAGTTGCTATAAAGGTATATGTAATATGGACATTCAATTAGGTGCCCTCAACATAAAAGATTAGGAGAGTGAAAAGTCCTTAAGGAGAGTGAAAAGTCCTTTTGTCCCCCCCCCCCCCCCGCCCCGCACTGCCATTCAAGCCAATCTTGTCCTGGGCTGCCCCAAAGAAAGGAAGACCAAAGGCAGAAATCTAAAGAGAAACAAAAGAAAACTCCTAGTGCCTGGCTTTTGAGCTTCCAAGGGCATTCCTGTGATTTAGGACTTATCTGTAGAGCTGTCAAGGGTAGTTTGTTTATAGCTGATTTTTATAGTACTCCCTTACTCTAGGACTTAATCTTCTGTACAACAGTATTCAACTGTACCTGACGTTACCCAACATTCTCCAATCACACTTTGAGGCTGGAAGGGCATGTGTCCGCCCAGCTCTTCGGAGGAGCAAACCACCTTCAGAGAGGATAAGTGACTTGTTCAGCTAAGGTTTCACAGCCAGGACCAAAATGTTGACCAAAAGATATACACCAAGCCATAACAGGTATCATTTCCAGAATGTCTCTTTGGGAAAGGAAGACAATAAAGATGCTCTGACATGGAATTTTCTTTTTGAAGTACAATGTACATAGAGAAAAGTGTACAACTCAGAGAATTTCACAAACCTATAGAGCTAAAACCCTGATGAAGAAACTAAATGCAGCAGCCTCCCCAGTCCCCCTTAAATCTACTTCCAGTCATTATTTTTCCAGGGGAGGGGCATTATTCTCACCTCTAATTCATAGAGTCATTTGGCTCATTTTTTTTAACTTTATATAAATGGAATCATACAAAGTGTACTCTTTGTGCCTGGCCTCCTGATGTGCCATCACTTCCAATATTAGGTTATAAAGACACTGAGGCTTTTGCCTTGATGTTTCTCTCTCTGTCTGTCTCTCTTTCTCTATCTCTCTCTCTACTGCCTTGTTCTGGGAGAAGCCCTCTGCTGTGTCATGAGGACACTCAAGAAGCTATGGAGAGGCCTGTGTGGTGAGGAATTAAGGCCTCCAGCTAATAGCCAGAGAGGAGCTGAGACCTACCAGCAACTACCTTAGTGAACCTAGAAGTGGATCCTCCCACAGTGGAATCTTCTGCCCAGCTGACAGCCTCACTAAAACCCCCTAAGATGCCTTCAGCCAGAACCAACCAGTCAGGGCTGAAGTCTATGATTTTTGTGGACCCTAGGCACTTGTCTTCATGGGCCCTTTCTTTCACTAGAAAGAAAAAGAAAGAAGGAAGGGAGGGAGGGAGGGAGGAAGGGGGAGGGAGACAGAAAGGAGGGGAGAGGAGGGGAGGGGAGGGAGGAGAAGAGAATGTATTTCACTTATTGCAAAAAGAAAATTGTACTGACAAATATTGTGGGCTCTAGGCACTGCACATACTGGACCTAATGGCCCTTTACTCAGCTAAGTCACTCTTAGCTGGATCAGGATTCCTGATCCACAATAATTGAGAGATAATAAATGTGTATTGTTTTAAGTTACTACGTTTTAGAGTAACTTGTTATTCAGCAACAGATAATACTGTGTTCTTGTGAAATTTCCTCTACGTGAGTTTTGGTGTACATACATACACATCTTTGTTGAGAATACACCTAGGAGTAGACTGGATTAAAGGGTAGGTGTGTGTTCAGCTTTACTGCCAGAGTTTTCAAAAATGGTCAAATCAATTTATTCTTTCACCAGCACTATAAGAGAGTTCTGGATGCATTACATCATCAATTTTTAAAACATTTTCAATCTTCCATTTCAGTCATTGTGGTGGATTTAACACTTGCTCTTAAAATATATATTTAAGAAAAGGGATGTGGCACCGGAAGCTGGGCTCTACTACAGCAGAGCAGGCTATAGGTGGGAGAAGAGATTAGAGTGGAAAAATACAAATTAGAATTGGGCTTTGAAAAAGCAAAGCAGCAAGAGATAAATTTTCCAGGAAGTGCTCTGGAGACCAGAAACCAGGCTAAAAATTGAGGGTTGAGTTCGCCATGCTAATGACATTTGCAAAGTTCTCACTATGCTGGAAGCATCATGCTCTGAGCTTTGTGTGGATGATCTCATCTGATTCTCAGCCCAATCCAATGAAGGAGGTACTACTATTACTTCCATTTGATAGATGAAGACATAGAGTCACAGATTAAACCAAGCAATTGAGATCACACAGCTAGTAGAGTAGGGTCTGGGTTCAGATTCCAGAACCCACTCACTTACCCACCATGTTGATACTTCCTGGTACACATTAACTTTCCAATACCTGATTCTTGAATAAACATCCCAACCAGAAGCTAAGTAATACAGGGTCAACAGTCTGAGCTAAAGAGTGAGTCAACAGTTTTGAGAAACTAGGACTAAAAAGGTAGATTACTAAATCATTTGCCACCTGAAGCCAGGTCTTCTTATAATATATCTTGTAATTCAGCATTTTGTACCTTTCAAGACACTCCTATTAACAAACATAGGACTGACCTAGGACCCCAGCCACATCTTCTGCCGCAAGATCTGGTGCTTTCATTCTCGGCCTCCTTGAGTTTCCTGTGTGGAAAAATCAAGACTCACAATTATCAGCCAGGCTCAGCCCAAAACTGGAGGGTGTGACGGAAGTGCATAGCAGGAAAGCTTGACGTACTTTAGGGGGAATCAAAGAAAGCTTCCTGCAGGTGGGGTCTTTTTTTTTTTTTTTTGAAGATTTTATTTATTTACTTGACAGAGAGTGATCACAAGTAGGCAGAGAGGCAAGCAGAGAGAGAGGAAGGGAAGCAGGCTCCCTGCGCCCAGGTGCCCCTGCAGGTGGGGGTCTTGATAAGAGCAGGACAGGTAGAGAAGTTGGGCAGGTGATGGGAGTAAGTAAGGAGAAGCAATCAGGGATACGCCCTGAGGGAAAACCCAGAGTGAGTGCTGAAAGGTCATGGGGAGAGTTAGCCCACAGCCTCTCCACCTCACCTGGTTGATCTAAAGCAACAATGAAAAAACTCCTTAGGGGGATTTACCAATTACAAAATTCTATCCAAGCAAAGAGGCTCAATAACTCCAATATCCATAAGGTTCAAACTTAAGGACTAAAGAACCAAATGTTCAGGTTCTAATTGAGCAGAAACACTTTACTTTAATGTATGAGCACTGTGGGGATAATGAATAAAAAATAGTACCATAACTAAAATTTTCCTCTTCCTCCTCACTTCAATAATTATCTTCCCTGAAGATGGTGTAGCACTCCTGTTAAAGGCATGGACTCAAGACCCAAAGTGCCTAGTCTTGAAATTCAGTTTTTCCATTTCCTTGCTCTGTGTCCTACACAAGTAAACTTGTCCCTCAGTTTCCTCATCAACAAAATGGGAATATTAATTGTACACCTCATAGGGTTGTAATAACCGTTAACTGACTTAACAGATAAAAAGTGTCTTGTGTCAATGACTGTACTCAATGTATTAAGTGGTACTAGCATCTATCTTGATTTTAAAGCATAGCCGATACGCTTTGACATATAAAGCTACAGAAGTTACCAGAAAATCAGTTCAAATGAGATATTAGTAGAAAAGCAGCAGTTTACCTCATGAGAGAAATTGCAAACACAGAGAAAATGGGTTGACATAGAAATGTGCATTTGGTCCTATCAGGCAAGAAGACCCCCCCC
>RCUC01112414.1:0-20829 GCA_003697995.1 Taxidea taxus jeffersonii | reverse complement strand
AGGGGAGGTAATTTTTAGCTCTCATCTTATGCATTCTTATCATTTCGTACTCAAACTGGCTTGGGGTGCTGCCAGGCAGGGTCTGTTCATTTCATCTTACAGCCAAGAAGATAGAGATTTAGAAAGTTAAGTGACTTATTCACGGTCTAGTGAGTTAGTGGCAGAATGGGGCTAAGTCGAAAAGAATCTCAGAGTCAGAGGCACACTAACATTCTCCCAGAAGAATAACTCAATCAGCAGTTACCACCTACCCCTTGTACCACTCTGGCAAGAAACTGTTATGAAAACTAAAGAATTCCAATCCATAATATACAGGGTATAGGCAAAAAGAAAATCATGGAGATAACCAAGTATCATAATGTCAGGTGCATGATTTAATTGCTAAGCTACTGTGACAGTGTGACCATGCAGATCACAAAAATAACACATTGCAGATGTTTTATCCATGTAGATCTGAGCAAACATTATGGAACTCTATGCCATGGTGAATATGTGTAAGTGTATTGGTTCTGTTGTTTTTAAGGACCTTATTGGATAGGATATTGGATATCACTAGAGATTATGCAGGCCTGAAAGCCTGTCAAATTGAGGCAGTATATGCACCTGCATCCAGCCGTCCACTACCACAGCCGTTCTGGCAGCTGTCTGTGTTCCCACCCTCCCCCACATAACTGGGAATATCAAGCCACATACAACTATGTCTGCCTAGGCACAAAGAAGAAACAAGGTGACAGAGAGTACATGGGAAAACCTTAGCGACCTCACTACTTCTAATACTAAACCAGGATATTCTGAACTCTACAAAGCGAAGTAATGAAATATTTTTGGAAATGATACTCTGAACATATTTGGTATAGGAGTGGACACTTTCAAGAGGAAAATTTTCCCACAATCTCATTATCTCAAATTAGTATATATCTCTGAATGTTAAGCAAAAGAGGTGGAGAAAGATCTGACTGATGACCATTCTCTAGTATTCCGTGTCTCGTACTAGGAAGTGGTATGAGGTTAAAAAAAAAAATTTGACTATTTCTTGGTTTTATAGGTAGTTTTTATATTTTACTTTATATACGGGTGGGGTGGGGACAGAGAAAGAAAAATCTTGGCTATTTTGCATGGACTTTGTTCTGGATTTACAATAAAGCAAGGAGCAGTAAAAATAAAGTCAATTCCTAAGTCCATGGTTTGCAACCAGGTTATAGAAGGAATAAGAGAATTCTGGAATTCTGGGAGAATGATGACCAAATGCAATCACATATCTAGTCCATGGTAGGTGCTCACCATGTTTTTGTTGAAAGAATGAACTTAAAGTGAACTAGGTTCATTACAGAATTTATTGGCTGAATATATGCTGAATGACTAATGTTACTTGGTAGCAGTGGTAGACTTGTGCTTGTATGTGAAGGTATTGGGGAGATAAAAATACAAGAAACTAGATATTTTCTGTTTGCTTTTATACACCTATGGATCGTTTATAAAGGTATTAGAGAATATCAAGTTGTCATCATCATAGATGCAAATAGTTAAGCCCACCTCTTCCTCTAAGTAGCTTTCCCTCTTGGATTAGGAGGGAAATTCTTTCAATCACAGTTGTCCCTACACCAGATCTCAAGAGAATGATTCAGCTCTTGTCATGGAAAGTCTCACCACAGAGAAACTACTGAGGAAGATGGACAGGCAAAAATGCAAATGCCCAGGAGTGTATTTACATATGAGGTTGTGTTAAACAAGCAATGTGAAGAAAATATTTTGAATCCCAAAAGCTAGCTGTGCTTTGGGTTCCACTGCTCTGCCTGATTCTTGGGTGAAGGGGAGTTGAAAACTTCAGAAAATACTGAATGTGAATTCCTCAACATATGTGGGACCTTTAACATTCTCCTTCTTACATGTGAATGGGAGAAATGGTGCTTAATTTATTGAACTTATAATTGGAACTAATGATATATATAACATATATCAAAATTCAGTGGGAAAGGGGATGATGCCAGCAAAAATGGCAGATTAAGGATCTTCAAAAATTCTCCCCTCCATAAAAGCAATGAGAAAACTGACCAAAATTATCAGGGTCAATATTTTCAGAATACTAGAAATTAACCAAAGGCTATCAGCAAGCTTGGTAGTAGTTTTCAAAGAAAAACAGCTGAATCTTGGTAAGAATAATGTGATTTGTGTCATATTAAATTGTTCTATTCCCATACCTCCTCTCTAATTCCACAGTAGCCTTGAAAATGGACAGCTCAATACCACAGTGAAAACCAGTAGCCTTATAAAAGCCACTGTGGGAAGAAAAATGGGGTGGGGTTCCTTTAAAGCTTCATTCCAAGAGAACTGTCATTATTTGACCTGTTAGTTCCTGGAAGACCCTAACTGAAAAGAAATCTTTATTTAACGTGACTCAGAGGTCACTTGGTGCAAAAAGTCTCTTCCCCAGGTACATTGTCAAAAACAATTATAGGCAATTATTTAACTCTGAATCTAAAGTAGTAAATAAGAGTAGGGGAGAAATAACAGGCTAATCAAAAATTTAAAAGGGAAAATCTGGGGAATGAGAATTTCACAGGGGCTTTGAAAAGCTCCGAGCCACTTCTGAGAATTAAAAAACTCACAAACACAGGTCTGTGCACATTCCCAAACTGGTCACATGATTAGGAAAGCTCTGAAAGGCCTAAACTCTCACCTCTAGCTGACCTAGAGGTTCTGTGCAAGCAGGAACTGAAGGCCAAGGCAAAATTGTAAATTATCTGGCTAAGCATTGAAATAGTTTCCCAACACACAGAGAAAGCCCCTTAGCAAAGACTAGGAGAGTTAATGGTTCAGGCATTTAAGGAAATCTCTGTCCAACTATTAGTGGATCACTCTGCTAACCAAGTGGAAACTTAGGTGGTCACACATGAATTCACAGAACTGGTGTAGAAAAGTCACTAAATGAACAAAAACAACATAACAACAGCGAACCCTGGCAAGGAGGAAGAATTTGATTTCCAGAATTGCCACACTGTATTATTTTAAATATTCACTTGCTTGCAGAAAATTATGAGGCAGCACCAGTTTGCATTCCCACCAACAGTGTAAGATGGTTCCCTTTTCTCCACATCCTTGTCAACATCTGTTGTTTCCTGAGTTGTTAATTTTAGCCATTCTAACTGGTATGAGGTGGTATCTCATTGTGGTTTTAATTTGTATTTCCCTGATGATGAGTGATGAGCATTTTTTCATGTGCCTGCTGGCCAGTTGTATGTCCTCTTTGGAGAAATGTCTGTTCATGTCTTCTGCCCATTTCTTAATTGGACTTTCTGTTTTTTGGGTGTTGAGTTTGATAAGTCCTTTACAGACTTTGGGTACTAGCCCTTTAACTGGTATGTCCTTTACAATTATTTTCTCCCATTCTGTAGTTTGCCTTTTAGTTTTATTGATCATTTCCTTTGCCGCACAGTAGCTTTTTATCTTGATGAAGTCCCAATAGTACGTTTTTGCTTTTGTTTCCCTTGTCTCTGGAGATGTGTCTAGTAAGAAGGTGCTCTGGCTAAGGCTGAGGAGTTTACTGCTTGTGTTCTCCTCTAGGATTTTGATGGATTCCTTTCTCAAATTTAGGTCTTGCATCCATTTTGAATTTATTTTTGTGGATGATGCAAATTCATTCTTTGCATGTTGTTGTACAGTTTTCCCAACACTATTTGTTGAGGAGACTTTTTTTTTTTTTACATTGGATATTCCTGCTTTGTCAAAGATAAGTTGACCATAGAGTTAAGAGTCAATTTCTGAGTTCTCTATTCTGTTGCATTGATCTATGTGTCTGTTTTTGTGCCAGTAACATACCATCTTGATGATTACAGCTTTGTAATACAGCTTGAAGTCTGGAATTGTGATGCCTCCAGATTCGGTTTTCTTTTTCAAGATTGCTTTTGCTATATGGGGTCTTTTCTGTTTTCATACAAATAAGGTTAAAAATATGCCTATGTGCCTATGACCAAGCAATGGCACTAGTAGGCATTTATCCAAAAGATACAAAAACAGTGATTTGAGGGGTACATGAATGCCAATGTTTATAGCAGCAATGTCCACAATAACCAAAACATAGAATGAACCCAAATGTCCATCAAGTGATGAATGGATAAAGGAGATGTGGCAAAATCAGAGAAAGACAACTATCATATGATCTCCCTGATATGAGGAAGTGGAGATGCAACGTGGGGGGTTTAGGGGGTAGGAAAAGAATAAATGAAACAAGATGGGATCGGGAGGGAGTAAAACCATAAGAGACTTTTAATGTCACAAAACAAACTGAGGGTGGCTAGGGGGAGGGGGGTAGGGAGAGGGTGGTGGGGTCATGGACATGGAGGGAGGGTATGTGATATGGAGAGTGCTGTGAAGTATGTAAACCTGGTGATTCACAGACCTGTAGCCCTGGGTCTAATAATACATTATATGTTTATAAAAAAATTAAAAAATTAAAAAAGAAGATGTGGCGTACATATACATATATATGTATGTATATACATACACACACACACAATGGAATATTATTCAGCCACCAAAAATAATGAAATCTTGCCATTTGCAACAACATGAACAGAAGGAGACTGAATAAGTCAGTCAGAGAAAGAAAAATACTATATGATTTCACTCATATGTGGAACTTAAGAAATGAAACCGATGAACATAGGGGAAAGGAAGAAAAAATAAGATAAAAACATGGAGTGAGACAAAACATAACAGACTCTTAACTACAGGGAATAAACTGAGGGTTGTTGGAGGAGATTGGGGCAGGGATGAGGTAACGAGGTGATGGGCATTAAGGAAGGCACTTGATGTAATGAGCACTGAATGTTATATGCAACTGATGATCACTAAATACTACCCCTGAAACTAAAAATCATCATCATCATGATTATGAGGCATGCAGAGAAACAATAAAGTATGGCCCATACAAGGAGAGGAAAAAAGCTACTAATAGGAAACTATTCTTAAGGAAGCCCAGATGTTGGATTTACTAGACATATTCCTTACATTAACTATTTTTTTATATACAAACTGTGAGACCAGCTATCTTTTTAAAAAAAATTTATTTATTTATCTGGCATACAGAGAGATCACAAGTAGGCAGAGAGACAGGCAGAGAGAGAGAAGGGGAAGCAGACTATCTGCCGAGCAGAGAGCCCAGCGTGGGGCTCAATCCCAGGACCTGAGATCATGACCTGAGCTTAACCCACTGAGCCGCCCAGACGCCCCATACTTTAACTATTTGAAATATGTGCAAAAAACTTTAAAGGCCAAAGAAAATATGAGAATGATGTTTCACCAAATAAAGAATGTCAATAGGGACAGAAATTATAAAAAGAAAGCAAAAGAAATTCTGGAATTGAAAAATACATAAGTTAAAATGAAAAATTCACTCCAATGATTTCAACAGGAGATTTGAGCAACCAAAAGAAAGAATCTAACAACAGGGTTCCAAAATACATGAAGAAGAAACTCTAAGAATTAAAGCAATAGTTAGCATATTCAACAATAATAGTTGGAACTTCAATATCTCATTTCTAATAATAGGACTAGAAAGAAAATCAACCAAAAAAATAGAATACTTGAACAATACTATATACCACATAGACCTCTATATCTATAGATATAGAACTCTGCACACAATAGTAGAATACAGTCTTCTCAAGTGCACACAGCACATTCTCCAGTATAGAACATAGGTTACATCATAAAAGAAGTCTCAATAAATTTAAAAGGATTGAAATAATAGAAATTGTTTCTCCAGGAATAGAAGGACATTTGAGAATTCAAAAATATTTAGAAGTTAAGCAACACACACCTTTAAAAAGAGTAAAACAAGAATCCAAAGGAAATTAGAAAATGTTATACTTACGCATGATGTGATACACATAACACATAATACATACCTATGGAAAAAAAACTGGAGACACAACAACCAAAACTTAAGGAATACAACTAACAACAGTGCTTGAAGGAAATTTGTATCTGTTGTATTAATCAGGGTCCTCCAGAGAAACAAAGCCAATAGGATATATCTAAGAGGAGATTTATTACAGGAATTGGCTCGCAGGAATACAGAGGCTAAAAAGTTCCCAGATCTGACATCTACAAGATGGAGAATCAGAAAAGCTAGTGTTATAATTCAGCCCAAGTCTGAAGGTCTAAGATAGAGGCCAGCTCATGTACAAAGGCAAGAGAAGACGGATACCTCAACTCAAGAAGAGAAAGTGAATTTGCCCTTACTCTACCTTTTTGTTCTCTATTCACTCAAAGGATTGGGTGATGCCTGTCCATGTTGGTGAAGGCAATATTTTTTATGTGGTCTACTGATACAAATACTAATCTGGAGATACTTTCCCAGACATGACCAGAAAAAAATATTTTCCCAGCTATCTAGGAATACTTAAGTTCAAACTGATACATAAAATTATCCACCATGCCTGTAAATGCCTATATTAGAATGAAAAAAAAAATTCAAACCAGTAACATAACCTTCCACCTTAAGAAACTAGAAAAGAATAAACTATACTGGAAATTGGAGTCAAGATGGTGTAGAAGTAGCAGGCTGAGACAACATCAGGTAGCAGGAGATCAGCTAGATAGCTTATCAAACCATTGCGAACACCTACAAATCCAACAGGAGATCGAAGAGAAGAAGAGCAGCAATTCTAGAAACAGAAAATCGACCACTTTCTGAAAGGTAGGACCAGCGGAGAAGTGAATCCAAAGCGACGGGAAGACAGAACGCAGGGGGAGGGGCCAGATCCTGGCAAGCAGCCGAACAATGGAGCACAAAATCAAAACATTTAAAAGTTTGCTCCACTGAGGGACATTGCTCCAGAGGCTAAACAGGGGCAAAGCCCACGTGGGGTCAGCGTGGCCTGATTCCGAGGGGTCACAAAAGGATCGGGGGTGTCTGAGTGTCACAGAGCTCACAGGTATTAGAGTGGGGAAATGGGCTACAGAGACAGAGCCAAGGAGTGAACTCTCAACTTGGGGTTACCTTGAGCTGTAATCCACGGCACAGGCCAGTGCTCTGTGAGTGGGGTCCCCACAAGATCCAGGGAGACACCCCCTAGAAGACCTCAGGGGTCTGTGGGGTTCGGAGACTCCAGGTGGAGCTGTGTGCCAGAGACAGAGAAACTTGGTCATAGGCTAGGTGAGCTCGGAGTGCAGACAGAGGCCAGGGAGATGGGAGTGATTGAGCGCTATTCTCTGAGGGCACACTGAGGAGTGGGGCCCTGAGCTCTCCGCTCCTGCAGGCTGGAGGTTGAGAGGCCACCATTTTCATTCTTGCCCTCTGGAACTCTTCGGAAAGCAAAGCATTCAGGGAACAAAAGTTCCTGAAAGCGAACCCAAGCGGATTACTTAGCCTGGCCCCTGGTAAGGGCAGTGCAATTCCACCTGGGGCAAAGACACTTGAGAATCACTACAACAGGCCACTCCCCCAGAAATTCAACAAGAAATCCAGCCAAGACCAAGTTCACTTACCAAGGAGAACAGCGGAATTCCAGAGGAGGAGAAAGCAAAGCATAAAATTCATGGCTTTCTCCCCATGATTCTTTAGTCTTCCTATTATTTTTTTAATTTTTTTTCTTCTGCTTAATTTTTGTTAACTTTTACCCTTTCCTCTTTTAACATTTTTTAAACTAGTTTATCTTAACAATACTTTCATTAAAAAATAATAAAAATAACCTTTTTTCAATCTTCATTCTTATAGTCATATTTTATCCTTCATTGTATCTAACTTTATATTTGTATACACATAGGGTTTTTTCTTCTAAAAAATTTGGGGTATAACTTCTTCAAATAGATCAAAATATGCCCTAAATCTAGCTCCAGGCGTATTCTAGTCTCCAGCCCAAGCAAATTCTCTCCACTTTCTTTTTCTTTATTCTCCCAACCAACTAACTTTATCAACTCCTTTTTTAAAAATTAAAAAAAAATTTTTTTTTTCATCGTTATAGGCATATTCCATCCCTTCATTGTGTTTACCCTTATATATGTTTTTCACTCTTTAAAATTTTGGGAGGTAGTTTCTTCTAAGAGACCAAAATACTCCCAAAATTAAGTGGGTGACCCTGTTCTATTCACCAGTCTAATATATATATATATATATTTTTTTCTTTCTTTGTTTTCATTTTATAATTTTTTTTCCCTGAACTTCTTTTTACCCCCTTTCTCCCCCCCCAATGATTTGGGGTCTCTTCTGATTTGGTTAAAGCACACTTTCTTGGGGTCGTTGCCACCCTTTTAGTATTTTATTCGCTTTTTCAAATATTCTTATCTGGATAAAATGACAAGGCAGAAAACTCACCACAAAAAAAAAAAAAAAAAAGAACAAGAGGCAGTACCGAAGGCTAGGGACATAATCAATACAGACATTGGTAATATGTCAGATCTAGAGTTCAGAATGATGATTCTCAAGGTGCTAGATGGGCTTGAAAAAGGCATGGAAGATATTAGAAAACCCTGTCGGGAGAAATAAAAGCCCTTTCTGGAGAAAAAAAAACCACTAAAATTTAACCAAGTTGAAATTTTAAAAAAGCTATTAATGAGGTACAATAAAAAATGGAGGCTCTTACTGCTAGGATAAATGAGGCAGAAGAAAGAATTAGTGATATAGAAGACCAAATGACAGAGAATAAAGAAACTGAGCAAAAGAAAGACAAACAAATACTAGACCACGAGGGGATAATTCGAGAGATAATTGACAAGATAAGACAAAACAACATTAGAATAATTGGGATTCCAGAAGAAAAAGAAAAAGAGAGGGGAGCAGAAGGTACATTGGAGAGAATTATTGTAGAGAATTTCCCTAATATGGCAAAGGCAGCAAGCATCAAAATCCAGGAGGTGCAGAGAAGCCCCCTCAAAATCAATAAGAATAGGTCCACACCCGATCACCTAATAGTAAAATTTACAAGTCTTAGTGACAAAGAGAAAGCAGCCCAGGAAAAGAAATCTGTAACATACAATGGGAAAAATACTAGATTGGCAGCGGACTTATCCACAGTTCTTTCTGGCAGGCCAGAGAGAACTGGCATGATATATTCAGAGCAATAAATGAGAAAAACATGCAGCCAAGAATACTATATCCAGCTAGGCTATAATTGAAAATAGAAGGAGAGATAAAAATCTTCCAGGACAAACAAAAACTGAAAGAATTTGTAAACACCAAACCAGCTCTAAGGAAATATTGAAAGGGGTCCTCTAAGCAAAGAGAGACCCTAAAAGTAGTAGATCAGAAAGGAACACAGACAATATACAGTAACAGTCACCTTACAGGCAATACAATGGCACTAAATTCATATCCCTGAATGTAAATGGGCTAAATGCCCCAATCAAAAGACACAGAGTATCAGGATGGATAAAAAACCAAAACCCATCAATATGCTGCCTACAAGAAAATCATTTTAGACCCGAAGACACCTCCAGATTTAAAGTGAGGGGGTGGAAAACAATTTACCATGCTAATGGACATCAGAAGAAAGCTGGGGTGGCAATACTTATATCAGATCAATTAGATTTTAAGCCAAAGATTATAATAAAAGATGAGGAAGGACACTATATCATACTCAAACGGTCTGTCCAACAAGAAGGTCTAACAATTTTAAATATCTATGCCCCTAACATGGGAGCAGCCAATTATATAAACCAATTAATAACAAAATCAAAGAAACACATCGACAATAATACAATAATAGTAGGGGACTTTAACACTCCCCTCACTGAAATGGACAGATCATCCAAGCAAAAGATCAACAAGGAAATAAAGACCTTAAATGACACCTGGACCAGATGGACATCACAGATATATTCAGAACATTCCATCCCAAAGCAAGAGAATACACATTCTTCTCTAGTGCCCATGGAACATTCTCCAGAATAGATCACATCCTGGGTCATATACAGGTCTCAACCAGTATCAAAAGATTGGGATCATTCCCTGCATATTTTCAGACCACAATGCTCTGAAGCTAGAATTCAATCACAAGAGGAAATTTGGAAAGAACCCAAATATATGGAGACTAAAGAGCATCCTTCTAAAGAATGAATGGGTCAACCAGGAAGTTAAAGAAGAATTGAAAAACTTCATGGAAACAAATGATAATGAAAACACAATGGTTCAAAATCTGTGGGACACAGTAAAGTCAGTCCTGAGAGGAAAATATATGGTGATACAAGCCTTTCTCAAGAAACAGAAAAGGTCTCAAATACACAACCTAACCCTACACCTAAAGGAGCTGGAGAAAGAACAACAAAGAAAGCCTAAACCCAGCAGGAGAAGAGAAATAATAAAAATCAGCAGAGAAATCAATGAAATAGAAACCAAAAAAACAATAGAACAAATCAACGAAACTAGGAGCTGGTTCTTTGAAAGAATGAATAAGATTGATAAACCCCTGGCCAGACTTATCAAAAAGAAAAGAGAAAGGACCCAAACAAATAAAATCATGAATGAAAAAGGAGAGATCACAACCAACACCAAAGAAATACAAACAATTATAAGAACATACTCTGAGCAACTCTATGCCAACAAATTTGACAATCTGGAAGAAATGGATACATTACTAGAGACATATAAACTACCACAACTGAACCAGGAAGAAATAGAAAACATGAACAGACCCATAACCAGTAAGGAGATTGAAACAGTCATCAAAAATTTCCAAACAAAAAAAGCCCAAGGCCAGACAGCTTCCCAGGGGAATTCTACCAAACATTTAAAGAAGAATTAATTCCTATTCTCCTGAAACTGTTCCAAAAAATAGAAATGGAAGGAACACTTCCAAACTCATTTTATGAGGCCAGCATCACCTTGATCCCCAAACCAGACAAGGATTCCATCAAAAAAGAGAATTACAGACCAATATCTTTGATGAACACAGATGCGAAAATTCTCACCAAAATACTAGCCAATAGAATCCAACAGTACATTAAAAGGATTATTCACCACGACCAAGTGGGATTTATTCCAGGGCTGCAAGTTTGGTTCAACATCCACAAATCAATCAATGTGATACAATACATTAACAAAAGAAAGAACAAGAACCATATGTTACTCTCAATAGATGCTGAAAAAGCATTTGACAAAGTACAGCATCCCTTCCTAATCAAAACTCTTCAAAGTGTAGGGATAGAGGACACATACCTCAATATTATCAAAGCCATCTATGAAAAACCCACCGCAAATATCATTCTCAATGGAGAAAAACTGAAAGCTTTTCCGCTAAGGTCAGGAACACAGCAGAGATGTCCGTTATCACCACTGCTATTCAACATAGTACTAGAAGTCCTAGCCTAAGCAATCAGACAACAAAAAGAAATTAAAGGCATCCAAATCGGCAAAGAAGAAGTCAAACTATCCCTCTTTGCAGATGATATGATACTATATGTGGAAAACCCAAAAGGCTCCACTCCAAAACTGCTAGAGCTTGTACAGGAATTCAGTAGTGTCAGGATATAAAATCAATGCACAGAAATCAGTTGCATTTCTTTACACCAACAACAAGACAGAAGAAAGAGAAATTAAGGAGTCAATCCCATTTACAATTGCACCCAAAACCATAAGATACCTAGGAATAAACCTAACCAAAGAGGCAAAGAATCTATACTCAGAGAACTATAAAGTACTCATGAAAGAAATTGAGGAAGACACAAAGAAATGGAAAAATGTTCCATGCTCATGGATTGGAAGAATAAATATTGTGAAAATGTCTATGCTACCTAAAGCAATCTATATATTTAATGCAATCCCTACCAAAATCCCATCCATTTTTCCCCAAGAAATGGAACAGATAACCCTAAAATTTATATGGAACCAGAAAAGACCCCTAATAGCCAGAGGAATGTTGAAAAAGAAAACCAAAGTTGGCAGCATCACAGAGCTAGACTTCAAGCTCTATTACAAAGCTGTCATCATCAAGACAGTATGGTACTGGCACAAAAACAGACACACAGATCAATGGAATGGAATACAGAGCCTAGAAATAGACCCTCAACTCTATGGTCAACTAATCTTCAACAAAGCAGGAAAGAATGTCCAGTGAAAAAAAGACAGCCTCTTCAACAAATGGTGTTGGGAAAATTGGACAGCCACATGCAGAAGAATGAAACTGGACCATTTCCTTACACCACACACGAAAATAAACTCAAAATGGATGAAGGACCTCAATGTGAGAAAGGAATCCATCAAAATCCTTGAGGAGAACACAGGCAGCAACCTCTTCAACCTCAGCCACAGCAACTTCTTCCTAGGAACATCGCCAAAGGCAAGGGAAGCAAAGGCAAAAATGAACTATTGGGACTTCATCAAGATCAAAAGCTTTTGCACAGCAAAGGAAACAAAACAAAACCAAAAGACAACTGACAGAATGGGAGAAGATATTTGCAAATGACGTATCATATAAAGGGCTAGTATCCAAAATCTATAAAGAGCTTAGCACACTCAACACCCAAAGAACAAATAATCCAATCAAGAAATGGGCAGAGGACATAAACAGACATTTCTGGAAGGAAGACATCCATGTGCCAACAGACACATGAAAAAGTCTCCACATCACTCAGCATCAGGGAAATACAAATCAAAACCACAGTGAGATACCACCTCACACCAGTCAGAATGGCTAAAATGAACAAGTCAGGAAATGACAGATGCTGGCGAGGATGAGGAGAAAGGGGAAATCTCTTACACTGTTGGTGGGAATGCAAGCTGGTGCAACCACTCTGGAAAACAGCATGGAGGTTCCTCAAAAAGTTGAAAATAGAGCTACTCTATGACCCAGCAATTGCACTGCTGGGTATTTACCCTAAAGATACAAATGTAGTGATCTGAAGGGGCATGTGCACCCAAATGTTTATAGCAGCAATGTCCACAATAGCTAAACTATGGAAAGAACCTAGATGTCCATCAACAGATGAATGGATAAAGAAGAAGTGGTATATATATACAATGGAATACTATGCAGCCATCAAAAGAAATGAAATGTTGCCATTTGTGACGACGTGGATGGAACTAGAGGGTATTATGCTTAGCGAAATAAGTCAATCGGAGAAAGACAACTATCATATGATCTCCCTGATATGAGGAAGTGGAGATGCAAGGGGGGGGTAGTTTGGGGGGTAGGAAAAAAATAAATGAAACACGATGGGATTGGGAGTGAGACAAACCAAAAGAGACTCTTAATCTCACAAAATGAACTGAAGGTTGCTGGTGGGAGGGGGCTCTGGAGAGGGTAGTGGGGTTATGGACATGGGAGAGGGTATGTGCTATGGTGAGTGCTGTGAAGTGTGTAAACCTGGTGATTCACAGACCTGTACCCCTGGGGCTAATAATATATTATATGATTATAAAAATATTAAAAATATATTGAAAAAAAGAATAAACTATACTAAATACAAGCAGAAGGAAGAAAACAAAGATTAATGTGGAAATAAAACAGAATAAAAAATAGTCAACAAAGTCAAAACTTGGCGCTTTGAAAAGATCAACAAAATTAAACATTTACCTAGAATGAGTGAAAAGAAGGGACAACACTCAAGTTACTCAAATCAGGAATTAAAGAGGGAACAATACTACTAACTTTACAACATGATAAAAAAGGAATTAAAAGGGAATGCTATGGACAACTGTATGCCAACAAATTAGGTAATGTAGATAAACAAATTCAGATAAAGACACAGACTATCAAAACTGACTCAAGAAGAAATAAAATTTTAGGGGCACCTGGCTGGCTCAGTCAGTTAAGCATCTGCCTTTGGCTTGGGTCATGATTTCAGGGTCCTGGGATCAAGCCCCACACTGGGCTCCCAGCTCAGCAGGGAGTCTGCTTCTGCCTCTCCCCCTGCTTGTGTTCTCTCTGTTTCTCTCTGTGTGTCTCTCTCAAATGAATAAATAAAAAGAAGTCTTTTTAAAAAAAAGAAGTAAATTTTTTTAATAGATCTGTAACGAGAGAGTAGAGTAGTAGTCAAAATATTTTCCAAAGAGAAAAGCCAGTGAATTCACTGATGAATTCTACCAAGCATTTAAAGAATAATTAATAATAATTCTTCATAAACTCTCAAAACACAGAAGTGGAGAGAATACTTCCTAACCATTCTGTGATGCCAATATTATCCTGATACCAAAAACAGAGAAAGTATAATAAAGAAAAATCTCTTATGAATGCACAAAAATCCTTAGTAAAATACAGCAAACCAAATCCAGCAACATGTCAAAAGGATAATGCATCATGACCAGTTGGGATTTATTCCAAGAATGCAAGGTTGGCTTAATATCCCAAGGTCAGCTAATGTAATATATCAATTTTCAATAGAATAAAGTATAAAACCACCAATCATCTCAATAGATGCAGAAAAAGCATTTTGCAAAATCCAGCACCACTTTAGGATGAAACATTAAACAAACTAGGAATAGAAATATACTTCCTTTTTTTCCCCAAGTTTTTATTTAAAACTCAGTTAGTTAACATACAGTATAATATTAGTTTCAGGTATAGAATTCAGTGATTCATCACTTACACACACCATCCAGTCAGTGCTCATCACAAGTGCCTCCTTAATAACCATCACCCATTTAACCCATCCCTCTGCCTACCTCCTTTCCAGCAACCCTCAGTTTGTTCTGTATAGTTAAGAGTCTTTTCGGGTTTGCCTCTCTCTCTCTTTTTTCCCCCCTATGTCCATCTGTTTTGCTTCTTAAATTTCACATATGAATTCAATAGAGGAAAGAATTGTTTTTTCAACAAATGATGCTGGGATAAGTGGATATCCACATGCCAAAAGAAAAAAAAAAAGGAAGAAGTTAGATCCTTACCTCACACCACACACAAAAAATAACTGAAAATCAACCACACAAAAGCTAAAACTATAAAACTCTTAGAAGAAAATCCAGAGGTAAATCTTTGTGACCACAGATTAGACAAACATTTCTTGGACATGATACTCAATGCCTACACAAAGAGAAAAAGATAACTAGACTTTGTCAAAGTTAAGAACTCCTGTGCTTTAAAGGACACTATCACATGAAAAGACAACCCACAGAATTGGAGAAAATATTTGCAAATCATATATTTATCCAAAATAAAGTAACCTATAATTCAATAAGAAGACCAACAATCCAATTTAAAAATGGACAAAGAACTCAAATACCTATTTCTCCAAAGAATATACACAGATGACCAACAAGTACATAAGAAGATGCTGAACATCACTAGTCATTAGGGAAATGCAAATCAAAACCACAATGAGACATCACTTCACAACCACTAGGATGAATATAATCAAAACAAAAACCAGTAAAATGTATTGGTGAGGATGAGAAACTGGAGACTTTCTATATTGCTTCTGTAAATATAAAATGGTATAGCTGCTTTGGAATACAATATGATAGGTTCTCAAAAAGTTAAATATAGACTTACTGTATAACTCAGCATTTCCACGCTGCAATATACACCCAAGAAACTTGAAAACATGTTCATACAAAACCTTGTACACAAACATTCATAGGATCATTATTCCTAATAGCCAAAAAATGGAAACAAACCAAATGTCCATCCATTGATGAATGGATAAGCAAAATTTGGTATGTAAAAACAATGGAATATTATCTAGCCATATAAAAATGAAGGATAAATCTTGAAAAACATCATACTTAGTGAAATAAACCAGGCACAAATGTGTGTGATTTATAATTTGGATGGCTTATAAATGCAATTAGATGATTCCATTTATGTAATAATGTCCAGAATAGGCAAATAAACAGAGACAGAAAGATTAGTGACTTCGAGGATGTAGGGAGTGACTTCTAATTGTTACGGGATTTCATTTTGGGATGATAAAAATGGCTGGTAAATACATAATGGTAATGTTTGCACAACTTTGTGAATGTACTAAAAATCATGGAATTGGACATTTGTAAATACTGAATTTTGTGGTGTGAGAATTATAATTCTATTAAAAGAAAATATTCAGTGGTTATAATCATCCAAGCAATGTGAAGAAAAATTTCCAATTAAAATTTATATTTTCCAACCAAGTTGCATAATATTAAAAGCAAATATCAAGTCAATGTGTTGATATTTTATAGTTACTTGGAACATTTTCCTCCCTGGCTAGACTGATTTTTCCATGACATCTAAAATAAGGACTAAATTTCAGGAACTATGAGATTCACTATCCCTTCGTAATTTAAATATCCAAATTTAAGCACAGAGTATCTAGCATATTATTCTGCTTACTAAATTTTCTAGGATTAGCATTCTTTATCCAAAAGCAGTATATGCAAAGTAGGCCAGCAGCTAGAGATAGAGGGAAGAAGTGGAGTTCAAGTCTGAAGGCAATCTCCTGGCAGAACTCACTATTCCTCTGGTCAGTCTTTTTCTATTAAGACAGTCATCTGATTGGATAAGTCCTACTCACATTACAGAGAATAATCTCTCTTAATCAAAATCTACTGATTTAAATGCTAAGCTCACCTAAGAAAAAAAATACCCTTCACAAATCATCTAAAATAATGTTTGACCAAATATCTGCATATTGTGGCACAGCCAAGCTGACATATAAAATTTAACTGTCATGGGCATGATATGATAATAGGAATGCTAGGTTCCTATTCTGGAATTCTGAGTTCCCCTTCAACTATCTCTGTTATTCTCAGCAAGGGACTTCACCTCTCTAAACCTCAACACCTTTATTGTAAAAAGTGAGGAGATATTGAAATTATGTAGGCAGAATAAGAAAATAAGAGTTGTGGGGGGCCAATCTGACCTACCCCATCTTCTCCGCCGCCGCTTAAACTGTATATCACATGCCAGTGAGGGCCCCATGGTTAATATTGAGAAATCAGAGACTTGGTATTAATTTGAAATACCCAATATTTGCTGTGATCTACAGGCTGTGGAATATACTGAAAGAAATCTATTAATACTTTCAGGTGGCCTAAATTTTGAAGAATAGTTCATGTCTAGGTATGTATGTATATGTGCATTTATATAATTTTGCTTTTTACATAGACAAGGCACAATGGAAAAATATAAGAAATATATAGTTTTTTTTCACATTGTACTCTGTCAATGACACCCTCAAGATTTGTACAACAGTGTTACTGCATTTTTGCAATTCCTTCCCTCTTCACTTAACCCCAAAGGAAAAAAATTATAAGTATGACTTCTTTTTGTCTCTTTCTTGCATACCATGCATCTCCAACTATAGAACCTTTATCTAAATGTCTATGAGTATCACCCCTAAACACCATGTTCCTAAATTGCCTCTTTACTTCATCAAAACCTAATGAACCTATTAATGGTTGATTCTTGCAAGTTCTTGTTACAAAGGATTAAACAGGCAATCTTGTTATCAAGATTCAATTATTTCTACTGAAAACCACTATGTATCAACCACTATGTAGATTACTTCACAGTTGTTAATGGGTATAAATGCTCATCAGTCAACCTCATTAAGGCTCCTTACACTCCCTTGAAATAATTTTCCTTACACTTAGTCAGAGCTTTCTTATAGTCTCTAAAATGGTTACTTCTCACATTACTCACTTTTGTTCATATGGATACCTCATGCCTACTCATCTATTTGAAGTTAATAACCTGAATTTATACTCTACTGAGAAGATAGAGACCATCAGGAAATAACCTCTTAAACTTCCCGTTACCAACTTCTACTGATCTACTGTCGAATCTCACATTATTTATTTTATTTTATTTTATTTATTAATGAGAGACAGAGAGAGAAGCAGAGGCAGAGGGGGAAGCAGGCTCCCTGTTGAGCAGAGAGCCCAATGTAGGACTTGATCCCAGGACCCCGGGATCGTGACCTGAGCTGAAGGCAGATTGCTTAACCATCTGAGCCACCCAGGCATCCCCCACCAAATGATTTCTTAAAAGATTCATTTATTTGAGAGAGAGAGCATGTGTGTGGGGTGGTGGGGCAGAAGGAGAATGGGGGAGTGTTCCAAGCAGACTCTGCACTGAGCATGGAGCCCCATGGAGTGTTTGATCCCATGACCCCAAGATCACAACCCAAGATGAAACCAAGAATCTGAAGCCCAACTGACTGCACCACCCAGGTGCCCCGCATCCCACCTTATTTTCATCTCATTTTAGGCAGAGAGGCATATTTCTTGTTTTTCAAAGCCAACCCCTGCCCCCATTCTTTCTACCTCCTCTGGGAGCTTGGCCCATCACCATTTCCTTCTGTTTCTCATATTTTTTTAGTATCTTTAATTTCTTCCTCAAAATACAACCATACTTAAGCAACTCTCATCCTTAAAAACAAAACAAAAGGAAAATTGTTTCCACCTAAGAGGTAACTCCAAAAGCTTCCACTTGTAGCCAAAATAGTTAAGACTTACCCTTCCACCTGAAACAACTGCAAAACAAACAAAAGCACAAGAAATAGAGGTTCTCAAAACATTGGTACAATGTTGGTGAAGGTCAGTGGACCCCAAGAAATGGGAAACAAATAAACCAAGCCCTAAAATTGTGATGGTTGCCCCAGATATTGCCATGACGGAGGACTAGAAGTTGAGGAGCAGAAAGGGAGAACCCAGGCAGAGTCCCTGAATGAAGACAAAACTGGGACTGCAGAGAACAAGGCAGCTAGAATTTACTGAACAGAGTACCAGGAAGAAGGGGTCCATGCACCTGGGTGGCTCAGTAGGTTAAGCATCTGCCTTCGGCTCAGGTCATGATCCGCGGTCCTGGGATCAGGTCCCACATCGGGCTCCCTGTTTAGCAGGGAATCTGCTTCTCCTCTACCCTTTCCCCCTGCTTGTGATCTCTCTCTCCCTTACTCTCCCTCAAGTAAATAAATAAAATCTTGAAAGAAAGAAAGAAAGAAAAGAAAGGAAGGAAGGAAGGGAGGGAGGGAGGGAGGGAGGGAGGGAGGGAGTAAGGAGAGGGCCACTCAGGGAGAGAACTTCGAGACCTGCAGAGGATCCCCCTGGAGGAGTCAGCTGATCAGCAAGAGCATATGAAGAAACAACCAGAGGCTGAAGGAAGAACCACCAAAAAAGATTAAAAGGAGAAGTGCCAGGTACACACACAGGGCCAGCAACAAGACCTGCTCCACCTGGACTGGAAAATATCAAGGTTCATAGGGCATTGGGTTGAGTGCTCATAAAATTCCTGCCCCAGTAGGGGGAGTGATTAGCCCTAGGATGAGCACTGCTCTGATTCCTTCTACCAGTCTCAAAAGGAAGACCGACCGAAAAGGATTATACCATTTCCAAGTTAACTTAACTGAATCCCAGAACAAAGATGGACAGTCTTTACAGGAATCAAAGATATCCAGCACCCAACAGGGAAAATGGACAATGTCTGGCATCCAAACTAAAGTTACCAGGCATGTGAAGAAGTAGAAAAGTGTGACCCATAATTAATATACAAAAACAACTGAAAGTGACCTAGTCACCGAGCCAACATGCTGGGTGGGCCTGCTTGCCTTTGCCTCCTTAGAGGCTGCACCCACCAAGATGGAACCCTGCTCCAGCAACCTAATTTAAGTAGAGACCCAGGATAGTCTCCCTCCTCACATGGGTCAGTTATGTTCCTCTTATCTGCAGAGGTGCTGGGCTCTGGGATGTTCCTGCCTGGAGGAGACTCTGAAAAACTGCTGGGAGTTTCAACCCTAATCAACATTCCAGTTTCTGTTCCAGTCCTGGCCCACACAGGTTTTGATTGGTCTTGCTTTTGAACATGGCTATGTCTTTCTAGACTTCTACTTTTTGTATCTTTTAAAAAATATTTTATTTATTTATTTGTCAGATAGAGAGAGAGAGAGCACAAGCAGGGGGAGCAGCAGACTCCTCAATGGGTAGAAATTCCGATGTGGGACTGGATCCCAGGACACTGGGATCATGACTTGAGCCGAGGGCAGACACCTAACTGAATGAACCACCCAAGCATCCCTATTTTTTATGTCTTAACTCTTATGACCATGAGCACAAGGGAAACTTCAAAATGTGATCTTACCATACCATCTCAACTAGAAATCCCCACCTATTCTGTCCTGAAACTCCTCCCCTGCTTTTCAGCGATGTTATTTTCCTTTGCTTTTCCTCTCAGTTCTCGGATTACTGTATTTCTTTCCATGAATCCTCCTTCTCTGCTCATCCATTAAACCTTAAAGGGCTCCATTCTCTCCTTAGTCTATGATAAAAAGTTTAATCTGAGGTTTTGAAGGTCTGTGACCCCCTGAAAGTTTATAAAAATTCTGATTTTTTTTTCAATCGGGAATAAAAGTTACAAATGGTATTTAAAGCTAGATGGCATTTTTATAAGAAGACGTCTTATGGCTGGGATGTTTATAATAAATGTAATTCTTCAGTTATTTAGAATTAACCCTGGGGTTGTGGCAAGTATAATATACGAAAAATAGATAGATGCATAAGGAAAACAGGAAATATTCCTTAGAAGTTCACTCAGTTAATGAGAAATGTAATTGACTCTCTGTAAGTGTTGATAGTAGGGTAGAGTACATAGGAATAAACTGAGTTGGTTAAATGAAGGGCAAATTATGGGTTGAGTGTGCACCTCTCATTAATTATGGGTGAAAGTTAAACTGTGTTCATGTGTTTGTGAAGGTTTTCAACCATCACATGTTTGGGTAGTGCCCTTTGGAAGCTGCCTGACATTGGGGATGTTTAGATGAACAAGAGTCTCTGCTTCCATCAGGTTTACAGTTTAGCCTTTCATTCTCTTTTTAATTCTGTCTTCCCTAAAGGAAGTTGCCTGAATGTAGCAATCTAGGAAGGAATGGGGGCAGGGTGATGAAACAAGGCAGGAGGGTACCTTACAGGGTTCTCTTTTCAAC
>RCUC01112413.1:0-49398 GCA_003697995.1 Taxidea taxus jeffersonii | reverse complement strand
ATGAGTTTCTTGTAGGCAGCATATGGATGGGTTTTGTTTTTTTATCCATTCTGAAACCCTGTGTCTTTTGATTGGGGCATTTAGCCCATTTACGTTCAGGGTAACTATTGAGAGATATGAATTTAGTGCCATTGTATTGCCTGTAAGGTGATTGTTACTGTATATTGTCTCTGTTCCTTTCTGATAATACTTTTAGGGTCTCTCTTTGCTTAGAGGACCCCTTTCAATATTTCCTGTAGAGCTGGTTTGGTGTTTACAAATTCTTTCAGTTTTTGTTTGTCCTGGAAGCTTTTTCTCTCTCCTTCTATTTTCAATGATAACCTAGCTGGATAAGTATTCTTGGCTGCATGTTTTTCTCGTTTAGTGCTCTGAATATATCATGCCAATTCTTTCTGGCCTGCCAGGTCTCTGTGGATAAGTCAGCTGCCAATCTAATATTTTTACCATTGTATGTTACAGACTTCTTGTCCCGTGCTGCTTTCAGGATTTTCTCTTTGTCGCTAAGACTTGTAAATTTTACTATTAGATGGCGGGGTGTGGGTCGATTGCTATTGATTTTGAGGGGTGTTCTCTGCACCTCCTGGATTTTGATGCTTGTTCCCTTTGCTATATTAGGGAAATTCTCTACAATAATTCTCTCCAATATACCTTCTGCTCCTCTCTCTCTTCTTCTTCTGGAATCCCAATTATTCTAATGTTGTTTCGTCTTATGGTATCACTTATATCTCGAATTCTCCCCTCGTGATCCAGTAGTTGTTTGTCTCTCTTTTGGTCAGCTTCTTTATTCTCTGTCATTTGGTCTTCTATATCACTAATTCTTTCTTCTGCCTCATTTGTCCTAGGAGTAAGAGCCTCCATTTTTTATTGCACCTCGTTAATAGCTTTTTTAATTTCAACTTGATTAGATTTTAGTTCTTTTATTTCTCCAGAAAGGGCTTTTATTTCTCTTGACAGGGTTTCTCTAATATCTTCCATGCCTTTTTCAAGACTGGCTAGAACCTTGAGAATCATCGTCCTGAATTCCAGACCTGACATATTACCAATGTCTATATTGATTAGGTCCCTAGCCTTCGGTACTGCCTTCTGTCCTTTTTTTTGTGGTGAGTTTTTCTGCCTTGTCATTTTGTCCAGATAAGAATCCGCTGTTCTCCTTGTTAAGTGAACTTGGTCTTGGCTGGATTTCTTGTTGATCTTCTGGGGGAGGGGCCTGTTGTAGTGATTTTCAAGTGTCTCTGCCGCAGGCGGAATTGCACCGCCCTTACCAGGGGCCGGGCTAAGTAATCCTCTCAGGTTTGCTTTCGGGAGCTTTTGTTCCCTGAACACTTTCCGTAGAGTTCCGGAGGACGGGAATGAAAATGGCGGCCGGGACGCCTGGGTGGCTCAGTTGGTTAAGCGGCTGCCTTCGGCTCAGGTCATGATCCCAGCCTCCCGGGATCGAGTCCCACGTCGGGCTCCTTGCTCGGCAGGGATCCTGCTTCTCCCTCTGCCTCTGCCTGCCTCTCTGTCTGCCTGTGCTCGCTCGCTCTCTCTCTCTCTAACTAATAAATAAATAAAATCTTAAAAAAAAAAAAGAAAATGGCGGCCTCCCAATCTCCGGCTCGGAGGAGCTGAGAGCTAGGGGCCCCAGTCTTCAGTGCGCCATCAGAGAAAAGCATTTAATCACTCCCGTCTCCCCAGCCTCCGGCCGCACTTGGAGAAAATCGTGTGTAATCAGTCCCGTCTCACTGGCTTCTGGCTGTGCTCCGAGCTCACCCAGCCTGTGACCAAGCATCTCTGTCTCTGGCAGAGTCCCACCTGGAGTCTCCGAACCCCGTAGATCCCTGAGCTCTCCCAGGTCAGAGTCTTCCCAGAACTTGTGGGGACCCCTCGCACAGAGCACCAGCCTGTGTCACAGAGCACCGGCCCGTGCCACAGAGCACCGGTCCCTGTCACAGACCATGGCTCTAGGAAACCTCGGCTCTGTCTCCGCAGCCGGCTTCCCCGCTCTAATACCTGTGAGCTCTGCGACACTCAGACACCCCCGATCCTTCTGTGACCCCGCGGGACCTGAGTCCACGCAGTCCCCGTGAGGTCTTCACCCCAGTTTAGCCTCTGGATTGAGGTCCCTCCGTGGAGCAGACTTTTAAAAGTCCTGATTTTGTACTCCGTTGTTCCGCCGCTTGCCGGGAGCTGGCCCCTCCCCCCGGGGTCTATCTTCCTGTCGTGTTGGATTCACTTCTCCGCTGGTCCTACCTTTTAGAAAGTGGGCGATTTTCTGTTTCTAGAATTATTGTTCTTCTTCTCTTCACTCTCCTGTTGGAATCATAGGTGTTCGGAATGGTTTGATAGGCTATCCAGCTGATCTCCTGCTGCCTGATGTCGTCTCAGCCTGCTACTTCTCCACCATGGTCTTGTTCCTGATCTTAGAGGAAATACTTCCAACTATTTATTGTTGAGTATGATATTACCTGTGGGCTTGTCACATATGGCCTCTATTATACTTAGGTATTTTCCTCCTTTACCTAATTTGTTTAACATATTTATCAAGAAAAGATGTGCATTGTCAAATGCTTTTTCTGTATCTATTGTGATGATTAAATGATTTTTATGTAATATGGTATTACACTGATTGATTTGCATATGGAACCATCCTTGCATCCCAGAGATAAATGACATGTGATCATAGTGTATGATCCTTTTAATGTGCTGTTGAATTTGGTGTGCCAATATTTTGTTGAGGATTTTTGCATCTATACCCAGCAGGGATATCAGTCTGTTGTTTTCTTACAGTGTTCTTATCTGCCTTTGGTATCAGGGTAATGCTGGCTTTGTAAAATTAATTTGGAAGTATTCCCTCCTATTCTATTTTTTGGAAGAGTTTGAGAAGAATGGGTGTTAAGTTTTCTTTAAATGTTTGGTAGAATTCACCCATGAAACCATAAAATCCTGAGTTTTCTTTGTTGGAAGGTTCTTGATTACTGATTCAATCCCCTTGCTCATTCTTGGTCTCTGCAAATTTCCCATTTGTGTATGATTCAGTCTTGGTAGGTATGTTATCTATAACTTTTTCTGTTTCTTCTAGGTTATCCAATTTGTGACATATAATTGGTCATAATTAAGATTCTTGTATTTCTGCAGTATCCATTGCTCTATCTTCTCTTTCATTTCTGATTTTATTCAGATCTTATCTCTTTTTTCTTAGTCTAGCTAAAAGTTACTTGATTTTGTTTACCTTTGAAAAACCATCTCTAGTTTCATCCTTTCTATTGCTTTTTTTGGTCTCTATTTCATTTATTTTTGATCTGATCTTTGTGATTTCCTCCATTCTGCTAACTTTGGGTTTTTTTTTCTAGTTCCTTGAGGTGTACAGTTAGGTTGTTTATTTAAGATCACTGACCTCAGTTCACATTTTGGTTTCACATTCAAGAGCTCTGTGTTCTTGTCTAAGTCACCTATTACTCTTTGTCTCAGTTTCTTTGTCTTTAAAATGGGGGGAGGCAGTACTTGCTTCATACAGTTCTTGGGAGGACTAATATAGCTGATCAAAATAAGTCAGTTAGCAAGATGTATGGTGCATAATAACTCAATGAATCCTAGAGGCTATTATAATTTAATATCTGTCTCCCTGGGTGGAGTTCAAGTCCCATGGGGCAGAGCCCACAGTTGTATCCCCAGCACTTGGGACAGTGTCTAGCACACAGGTTAAGAATGAATCTGTCCTACCTCACACTTGATGTTTACTTGCAGATTTGTCAGCAACCGCTGGATTTTCTCTATGAAAATAAGGTCCACAGACAGGTTATGGAATTTGCTTTCAAACTTGTTGATGACATCATTGGCCTGTAAAGATATATAAAAAGTAAAGGAGGTGGGTTTAATCTGGAACTTACAGACTTCAGAAGCAGAGTGGGGCAGGCACAATTTTTTGGAAAAGGGGCTTGGTGGACCCATCAGGCAATGAGCAAGGGTGCCCTGGGAGCCTGGCTGGAGGTCAGGGGCAGGGCTCCCCAACCTGGTCCAGGTATTCGCTCTCCATCTTCTCCATGTTGATCATGATTAAACTTTCAACAAACTCTATTCGAGAAGCTTCCTTCTCCAGTCGATGACACAGTGAATCGATTTCTTCAGAAGAAAAGTTGCCTCCCTCAGAAAACAATCTGAAAGTGGTTTGAGAGAAATACAAGCCACTGATCAGACCTCAAACTTCCTCCTATCCCAAAACCTGTGGTTGATGAAGCTTTAAAAATTGTAAGCTCACAGGAAAAAATGAATACAGGGGGTTCAAAGATAGAAGCAGTGAAGTAACCCAAAGGTCCTTCAAGGGAGGAACAGAGAAACGACATGTGGTTTATACACATAACAGAGACATATTCAGCCTTGAGGAGGAGTGACATTCTGACTCATGCTATGTGATGAGTCTTGAAGACCCTATGTTCAGTGAAATAAGCCAGATACACAAAAGGACAAATATTTTATGATTTCACTTACATGAGGCACCTATAGTAGTCAAATTCACAGAGACAAAAAATGGAATTATGGCTGTCAGGGGCTGAAGGAGGAAAATGGAAGTTAGCATTCAATGGATTTTAGAGTTTCAGTTTATGAAGATGAAAAATTCTGGAGCTGGATGGTGGGGATGGTTGGACAACAATGTGAATGAACTTAGTGTCACAGAACTAACTGTCCACCTGAAAAATGGTTACAATGGACAGTTTGATGTGATATATTTTGTCACAATAAAAAAGTAAGGGGAAACAAGACTTCTTCTCGACAGAGGAAGCCCAGGGCCTGCAGAGGCCCTGGATGCAGGCTCCCACCTGCAGTGCTTGATGAACTCGATGTTGGTGAGGCGAAGCTTGCCCAGGCTCTCCTCCAAGTACTGGCGGAAGCTGCGCAGGGACACCTGGATGACGTCAACATAGCTGAGCAGCTCCCGGTGCAGCGTGCTGCTGAGACTAACCAGCCTGGGGGACACAGGAGGGCAGGGTGGTGACCCGGGCGTGGAAGGGCAGCTTGGGGGCTGCTTGTGCTCCACTGCTGTGCCCAGCTGTGGGGCCACCAGAACCACGGTGTTCCTCTGGGTAGAAAAAGAGGCTAAAAGGAAGTTCAAAATGCCAGCGTGTGCAGGACACAGTGGACACAGTGTGGAACTCTCAGTGTGCTGTCTCAGAGGCCATCCCTCGCCTCTCTCTGGCCCTCGCCGCCAAATTACTGAAGGAATCCCCAGGTCCCACAGGACCTTCAGCCACCCTGCAGTGCTCTCTCTCTCTCTCCCAGCAATGTGCTTCCTGTGGCTGGTGCTCTCCCAAAGGAGCACCCTGCAACTTTCCTCTTTACCTGTAAGTCCGCCCTCAGCAGCCTCCTATGTTCCTGACACCGGTGAGGGCTCCTCACCTGTTGCCTCATGGAGGCCTCCCTGAGCACATAGGAGCCTCCATCTCAAAGCCCTGAATGGCCTCCCTGGAACCCCTCGCTCTGCCATGAGCACATTCCCACCTCAAGCTGGGCCAGGGCTCCTTTCTGAGGGGGAAAATTCTGTCTCTTTACCTTCTATCATCCCAGGCCAGGGGGGACCTCCTGCAGTAAGCTCTTCCTGATTCCCCTAGGTGGAAGTGGCCTTTCCCCACATGGACATTTTGGGGCAGCTTAGTAACATTCCTGCCTCCTGACCATGGGCGCCCTTTTCTCTCCCTGGCTGCTCACCCAGCACCCAGTCCCCAGCTCCCCGCCAGAGGGGCCACACAGTTAGCCCCTGACTCCTGTGAAGAGGTGAGCTGGAAAGGGAAGGCTGCTGTGGGGCCTGGAAAACTGACTTGTGTCCACCAGGGAGGGACCACTTCTTTGAGAGCAGCCAAAGTCTGGCATCTCCTGTCTGGGATTCCATGGCCCTCACCTCTGGCTCTTTGTGGCGTTTGAGAAGATGTGTTCCATATTGTAAATCTTGCGGCGGAAGTTTTTGCTCTTTATGTTTTGCTCTTCTTGGAACTGGCAGAACATCATCCTTTCCTTCCTTAGCGTCTCTGCCACCCCAGCACAGTGGCTGTCCAGCCGCTCTTGGTGAAGCAAGAGCTCAGCTGAAAAAGGACGAGGCAGAGTGAGGCCCTCTGGGATCTCAAGTCACCTCAGGACATTTCTTTCCTGGATGGTGACAGCTGCCCCTGCCAGGGCTTGGCTGGGGAATGGGTACCGATCTGAGGGGGCCAATCTGAGACTGCCCCAGGGTCTCTCACTGGAAAGGAGGCTGACCAGGCTGTGAGCAAGGGAGTCCCTGCATGTGAAAGAGACCCAGGAGCAGGTGGGTGGGGTGGAGGGTATCAGGAAGGGTGAGAACAGGGTGAGAGGAGTGTGGAGAAAACAACCAGCACAAGGCTGGGCGGGGCAGCTGGATTTTGTTCCTTTCTGTCAGTGGCTGCTCTTTCCAGGGAGCTCAAACTCCAAAGGACTTCCAGGACAGAGTAAATGGAACTGGGATTTGGCTTCAAGGGCTCTGTCAGAGGCCTTTAGAGCTGGTGGATAGCCCTAGGTCAGCCCACCCTCTCTGCCTACTGCCTACAGGGGAAAGTGCTGTCATCCCAGCTCTACCAAAAATGAGTGTGGGGACTCTGAGACTTTGTTTCTCTGACCTCAACCTCCCCACTGTGTACTGGGGCAGGGATCCAGGGAAGAAGCAGGAAATCAGCCTTCATGAGGAATCTCAATTTATACTTATATTTAATGCACACATTTTCCAGATGAACACAATGAGGTTCCAAAGCCAAGCAGGGCTCCCCGGGCCACAAGCACTGGGACTCCAGGCCAGGCTGTCTGATTCCACACTTCTGTCACTGTTCTAGGCAGGAGGAGTTTGGTTGGGACCATGTAGGGGTCACTCTGGGAGCTCAAAGGGTTTATGAAAAAGTCTGAAGTGTGACACAAGTGAAAACCCAACAGGGTCCCTGAGGATCCAACTAAAAGTATGCCACCCTCTAGGAGCCCTCTGCCTAAGAGAGAAATGGCACCTCTTCTGAAGTTATAAATTATAAGCTGAAATTAATGAGTACCACTTGCTCACGATTCCTCACTGTACCCTTTCAGGGAGAGTTAATCACCATCAACAATATCCCCTTTTGCAAGTAAGGGAGGAATCAGAGAGGTCAGGTAACATGTCCAGAGTCACACAGCCAGAGAGGCTGAGTCTAGTAGCTATGATTCTTGAGCTATAGGCTTGCCTTTAGAGCATCTGCTATGCAGGTGTGTATCAGAAACGTGTGTGAGCAGATCTGGTATTCACACTAAATGTGGGCTAAAACAGGACAATACTCTTCATTCTAGCATTTAAAGTCCTGTAAAATTTTTTTTTTAAATTTTATTCTCAAATGTGGGTTCTGAATACTGCCTTCTCTGCCAGCCTGGGGGGTGGAACCCTCACACAGGGGCACCTAATGAATGCAGAACCGCCGTGGCACAGACTCCAGCTGTCTGGGGCAGGGAGGCCTTCCCAAGCAGGGTCCATACCTGCCCTGACGTTATGGATGTCCTTTTCAATGCGCTTGGCTCTTGGCTCATGGAGATGCTGACACAGCTCCAATTCTGAATCCAGCTCATTGATCTTGGTGGCCACCATGACCCGAGTTTTGAGGACACACTGGTCAAACCACTTCTCTAGGTGCTCAAAAAGGCCAACTCGAAGTCTGAGGGAGAGACCGGTGAGGGAAATCTCTGTCAGGGGTAGTGAACAGGGAGAGAGCTTTCCCTAGTGATCCAGAAAGTGCTTCCCCCTTTCACTTCTTCCTTATTTTATTTCCCAACTGTATTGTATTCCTTTGTCTTTTATTCCTTTGTCCAGACTCCTGCTGGAGGACACTGGATGGTTTCCAACCATTCATTCTTCAAAAAAAAGGCTGCAACGAATTACCTTGTACATAAGCCAAGTGTAGAAGCATTTCTACAGGACACATTCCCTGAACTGGAATTGTTGAATCAATGGCTAAAATACACGTGTGGTTCTGTGTGTGTGTATACTGTAACTATTGAATAATTGAAAAGTAGCCTCTTTCGTCTGTTTTCATGTACAATTTTGCAAACAATGAGAAACAGAAATGAAATGGTTATATCTCTGAGGTAAGTCTCCTTCCCCAAACCATACACCAGAGATATTTTTCATCAGTTTAGCTTTCTAGTTTTTAGAGGCTAATCTTACAACAGAAGCAAAAGCAAACTACACTTTCAGAAAGCTTGTAAATGCTATTTCTAATTTATATCAAGTACCAAAAATTTGGTTAATAAAACTTTAATGCTTTACAAACATATAGACAAACACAAATATGGGTTAATGTCATTATGTAGAATTCCCAAAATTCCTAGACAAAATTGCACACTTGAGAATTAATACCTTCTAGAAAATATTTATACACAATTTGGATTTTTAAGTGAACACTCTCAAGTTTCCTGATACCGTGCCATCCCTATTAAAATACCATTGGGGGCACTTGGGTAGCTCAGTTGGTTAAGCTTCTACCTGCAGCTCAGGTCATGGTCTCAGGGTCCTGGGATTGAGCCCTGCATAGACTCTCCATTCAGCAGGGAGCTTGCTTCCCCCTCTCTCTCTGCCTGCCTCTCTGCCTGCTTGTGATCTCTCTCTCTATCAAATAAATAAATAAAATCTTTAAAAAAAATACCATTGGCACTTTTCAAGGAGCTGGAGTAAACAATCCTAAAACTTGTATGGAACCAGAAAAGATCCTGAATCACCAAGGGAATGTTGAAAAAGAAAAACAAAGCTGGGGGCATCACGTTGCCTGACTTCAAGCTACATTTCAAAGCTGCGATCACTAAGACAGCATGGTATCAGAACAAAAACAGACACATAGACCAGTGGAGCAGAATATAGAACCCAAAAATGGACCCTCAACTCTACGGTCAACTAATCTTTGACAAATCAGGAAAAAAAAGTCTCTTCCATAAGTGGGATGGGAAAATTGGACAGCTACATACAGAAGAATGAAAGTGGACCATTCACTTACACCATACACAAAGTAAACTCAAAATGGATCAAAGACCTCAGTAGATATCTTTTTCTAGAAACTGGTAAGCTGATCTCAAATCTATGTAGAAATGCAAATGGCCAAGGATAGTTGAGGAGAAGGCCAAAGTTGGAGAACTTACACTACCAGATATTAAGACTTAGTGTAAAGCTACAGTAATCAGGCAGGGTGAGGCAGTGATGCAAGGACAGACACACAGAGAAACAGAAAGGAAGTACAGCAGAGCAGTGAGGGAAAGGAGAGTCTTCTGGGGTCAAGTAGTTATCCATGCAGAAAGAAATGAATCTGACTCCTATCTTGTACATAAAAGTAATTCCAGGTGGATTTTACATCTATATGTGGAAATACAAAACAATAAGGATACTTTCATGACACTGGGGCAAGCAAAGATTTCTTAGATAAGATAGAAAGTATACTAACTCTAATGAAAAAAGTTAATGAACAGGAACTTATTACAAATAAGTATTTCTTATAACCCTCTTATTATCCCTGTTGGTGGGAATGCAAGCTGGTGCAGCCACTCTGGAAAACAACAGAGGTTCCTCAAGACATAAATACTGAGCTATCCTATATCCAGCAATTGCACTACTGGGTATTTACCCCAAAGATACAGATTCAATAAAAACAAGGAGCACATGCATTCCAGTATTCATAGCAGCAATGTCCACAATAGCCAAACTGTGGAAGGAGCCAAGATGTGCTTCAATAGATGAGTGGATAAAGATGTGATTCATATATATAATAGAATATTACTCAGCCATCAGAAAGGATGAATACCTACCATTTGCATTGACATGGATGAAACTGGAGGGTATTATGCTAAGTGAAATAAGTCAAGCAGAGAAAGATAGTTATCATATGGTTTCATTCATATGTGGAATATAAGGAATAGTGCAGAGGACCATAGGGGAAGGGAGGGAAAACTGAATGGGAAGAAATCAGAGAGGAAGACAAACCATGAGAAACTCTCAACTCTGGGAAACAAACAGAGTTGCCGAAAGGAATAGTAGGGGAATGGGGTAACTGGGTGATGGGTATTAAGGAGGGTACATGATGTGATGAGCAACTAAGGTGTGTTATATGCAACTAATAAATTGTTGAACAGGACATCACAAACTAATGATGTACTATATGTTGGCTGAACTTAAAAAAAAAAAGTTCAGAGTAGCATTGCTCCATTCCCCAATGAAAAACAACCCAAACATGCACCAGTAGTAGAATGGATAAAGAAAACAGATGATGTATTTTTATAATGGATTACTATACAGCAGTAAAAATGAGATGACACACATTCAAAAATGTATATGAATCTCATGAACATAATGAAAGAATTCCAACATAAAAGAGTACGTTTTTGGGGTGCCTAGGTGGCTCAGTGGGTTAAAGCCTCTGCCTTCGGCTCAGGTCATGATCCCAGGGTCCTGGGATCAAGCCCTGCGTCGGGCTCTCTGCTCAGCGGGGAGCCTGCTCAGCGGGGAGCCTGCTTCCTCCCCTCTCTCTCTGCCTGCCTCTCTGCCTACTTGTGATCTGTCAAATAAATAAATAAAATCTTTTAAAAAAAAGAGTACGTTTTCTATGATTCCATTTAAATAAAGCTCAAAAACAAGCAAAAGAAATGAGAGTATTTGCTATGCTTGAGGGAGAGAGAGCAGTGACTTCAGATGAATACATGAAGAGGCTCCTGGAGGGTTGGTCATGTTCTATTTTGGGAGTGGGGGTACTGGTGACCAGGTGTGCTCCCTTTGGATAATTCATTGAGCTATACATTCATGATTTCCATACTTTTCAGTATTGTATCCATCAATATGCAAATCCAATTAGTTTAACACAGAATTATTTTTCTGGTTAATCCCAAGGCCAGAAGGCATAATGTTTGGCTTAAGACCCTGGAATCACATGGTTTAGATTCATCTCCTAGATCCAACTATTCCCTATCTCAGAGATCTTATCCAAATTACTAATTCCCTGAGCTTCAGTTTCTTTGTGGGTAACAAAAGCTAATTATAGTACCCCTTTCATAGTTATTGAGAGTATTAAATCCTCTCAATAAATATTAGCTCTTGTGGTGGTCCTTGCTTTTCTTCTTTAAGGAGAAGACAGACAATGGCCTGTGACAGAGGAAGGAAAAAGGACGAGTTTCAAGTCAAGAGATTATGCTGAGTGAAATAAGCCAAGCAGAGAGAGTCAATTATCACATGGTTTTGCTTATTTGTGGAGCATAAGAAATAACATGGAGGACATGGGGAGGTGGAGAGGAGAAGGGAATCTGGGGAAATTGGAGGGAGAGATGAAGCATGAGAGACTGTGGACTCTGTAAAACAATCTGAGGGTTTTGGAGGGGTGGGGAGTAGGAGGTTGGGTGAGCCTGGTAATGGGTATTATGGAGGGCACGTATTGCATGGAGCACTGGGTGTGGTGCATAAACAATGAATTCTGGAACACTGAAAAGAAATTTTAAAAATAAATAAAAATTGTAAAAAAGAAACATTTTCAAGATGAGATGATGCTGAGGTGAAAGAGAAGAGTCCAAAAGCCTGACTTAACTCCTTCTATCCCCTGCCATGTCTACACATAGGAGGGAGACTAATTAGGTGATCTCTAGCTGGTCAGTCCTAGCCATGACATTTAGAGTCAGGAGGGCAATGGAAATGCTATCCTAAAGCCAACTTCAAATTTCCACATTGGGTCCAAGTTCAAACACAGAGGCCCAGAAACCTGGGAGTTAGGGGAGGTAAATTCTCAGTGGTAGAATTATGGGTTATTTTTATAATCTTCATTGTACTTTTTTCAGTTTTCTAATTTATGCCAATTAATGTGTCATATAATCAGAGCCAAATACCATACAGATACATACTCATACCTAGGGTCTATGTCTACATAATCAAAAAAAAGAGAGAGAGAGAGAGAGAGAGAGAGAGAGAGAGAAAGGAGGGAGGGAATGAATGAAAGAGGGAAGGGAGACCACAAGATTCCACATGTGCGGGGTTCTAACATCTTGCAGGGAAAACACTATTTCTTATGTACAAGCCCCAGGCTAGCAAGGCATCCTGGGAGAGGTGGAGGGGATCACTCTCACAGAAGATACCTGTGACTACAAATAATTCTTGGAAATTTATTATTTTTCAAAATTGTTTCTCATCTCAACCCTCAGTTACCTACACATTTTCTTTTTCCAGTTGAAACTAGAGAGAAATAGAGAAACTAGAGAATAAAAGGGGTTTCTACTCACTGTTTCTTAATTTGTGAAACTAGTCTGGATGGAATGATCACTTGTTCTAGGAAGCTGGCACTGGAAATGTCATTGACAAGAATGGTAGAAAGGTTGGAATGGGGCTTCTTGCAACTCTCTTCTTGTTGTTCCAGGGTTAGGAAGACAAAATAAGTGTGTCCGCTGGAGGTTGTAAAGGACTCCATGTCCTCATCCTGGGAGATTTCCTCCACACTCTCTTCCTGGGCTCCCGCCTATGCGGAAGAGAAGACTTTATACTTGACATCACCAGACAGACCTGGGGATCCAGCCACAGGATCCTTGATATTAAGGTTATATACCTGTGGGCTGAATCTTGCCTGTAATTATTTTTCCCCCAATATAGTGCTTTCAAAACGTGGGAAATCCTACAAAGAATTTGGATTTTAGATTTCTCTTAAAAATCAGGAAAGCTGACAATTCTGAGTCTCCGTTCCCACTTGGCATTATTGGCTGGAGCCGAATAATGACTGCACAGTTGCCTTAGACTGAATGCTGGGTACTCTCCGAAATTCATATCCCCAGTGTGTACCAGTGTGTACCAACACTGGAGGTGGGCTTTTAGGAGGTGATTAGGTCAGGAGGGCAGAGCCCTCAGGAGTTGGATTAGTGCTCTTATAAGAGTTGGCTCTTTCCACCATACGAAGACACAGTGAGAAGATGGCTGTCTATGAACCAGGAAGTGGGACCTCACCACAAACCAAATCTGCTGGCACCTTGATCTTGGGCTTCCCAGCCTCCAGAACTGTGAGAAATAAATTTCTGTTGTTTATAAGCTGCCCAGTGTATGGTATTCTGTTATAGCAGCCCCAACAGACTAAGACAATCAGCTTCACCACTTGTTACTATTTTATACTTGGTCTCCAGACCTCTTTTCTATTACATGTCTGTGGGAATTTGAATTTGGGATCTCTGCTCAAAAACGAGTCTCCTATGCCAATTCTTCTATAGCAATATGGAAAGAGAGTCTTGCAATTTAATGATTATGGAGTTCAAGTTACTGTTCTATGAGTTGGAATATGTTTTGAGGACAAGACTTATTAATGTGAGAGTAACTTCCTTACACTCCAAGGAGAACTCTGTCTGCCCTCTTGGATATGGATCTTTTCTGCTACAGAAGAGAATGGGAAGAGAGAGGGAATGGAGAGGCTAGGTTGGTCTACACAGGAAAGTAGAGTTGGGAAAGAGATGAGCAGGGAAAGACAAGGAAAGCCATCCAGTTAAGGGTTGACTTCAGAGTAGGCTGCAGGATAAGATGTTAGGAGAAGAAAGTGAATTTTAAAAAGCACTGTTGTAAATGAGGCAGAAGACAGAATTAGTGATATAGAAGACCAAATGACAGAGAATAAAGAAGCTGACCAAAAGAGAGACAAACAACTACTGGGCCACGAGGGGAGAATTCGAGAGTTAAATGATGCCATAAGACGAAACAACATTAGAATAATTGGGATTCCAGAAGAAGAAGAAAGAGAAATAGGAGCAGAAGGTATACTGGAGAGGATTATTGTAGAGAATTTCCCTAATATAGCAAGGGGAACAAGCATCAAAATCCAGGAGGTGCAGAGAACACCCCTCAAAATCAATAGCAATCGACCCACACCCCGCCATCTAATAGTAAAATTTACAAGTCTTAGCGACAAAGAGAAAATCCTGAAAGCAGCACGGGACAAGAAGTCTGTAACGTACAATGGTAAAAATATTAGATTGGCAGCTGACTTATCCACAGAGACCTGGCAGGCCAGAAAGAACTGGCATGATATATTCAGAGCACTAAACGAGAAAAACATGCAGCCAAGAATACTTTATCCAGCTAGGTTATCATTGAAAATAGAAGGAGAGATAAAAAGCTTCCAGGACAAACAAAAACTGAAAGAATTTGTAAACACCAAACCAGCTCTACAGGAAATATTGAAAGGGGTCCTCTAAGCAAAGAGAGACCCTAAAAGTATTATCAGAAAGGAACAGAGACAATATACAGTAACAATCACCTTACAGGCAATACAATGGCACTAAATTCATATCTCTCAATAGTTACCCTGAACGTAAATGGGCTAAATGCCCCAATCAAAAGACACAGGGTTTCAGAATGGATAAAAAAACAAAACCCATCCATATGCTGCCTACAAGAAACTCATTTTAGACTGGAAGACACCTCCAGATTGAAAGTGAGGGGGTGGAAAACAATTTACCATGCTAATGGACATCAGAAGAAAGCTGGAGTGGCAACCCTTATATCAGGTCAATTAGATTTTAAGCCAAAGACTATAATAAGAGATGAGGAAGGACACTATATCATACTCAAAGGGTCTGTCCAACAAGAAGATCTAACAATTTTAAATATCTATGCCCCTAACATGGGAGCAGCCAACCATATAAACCAATTAATAACAAAATCAAAGAAGCACATTGACAAGAATACAATAATAGTTGGAGACTTTAACACACTCCTCACTGAAATGGACAGACCATCCAAGCAAAAGATCAACAAGGAAATAAAGGTCTTAAATGACACACTGGAGCAGAGGGACATCACAGATATATTCAGAACATTCTACCCCAAAGCAACAGAATACACGTTCTTCTCTAGTGCCCATGGAACATTCTCCAGAATAGATCACAACCTGGGTCATAAATCAGGTCTCAACCGGTATCAAAAGATTGCGATCATTCCCTGCATATTTTCAGACCACAATGCTCTGAAACTAGAACTCAATCACAAGAGGAAATTTGGAAAGAGCACAAATATATGGAGACTCAACAGCATCCTTCTAAAGAATGAATGGGTCAACCAGGAAATTAAAGAAGAATTGAAAAAAAACATGGAAACAAATGATAATGAAAACACAATGATCCAAAATCTGTGGGACACAACAAAGGCAGTCCTGAGAGGAAAATATATAGCGAACAAGCCTATCTCAAGAAACAGGAAAGGTCTCAAATACACAACCTAACCCTACACCTTAAGGAACTCGAGAGAGAACAACAAAGAAAGCCTAAACCCAGCAGGAGAAGAGAAATAATAAAGATCAAAGCAGAAATCAATGAAATAGAAACCAAAAAAACAATAGAACAAATCAATGAAACTAGGAGCTGGTTCTTTGAAAGAATTAATAAGATTGATAAACCCCTGGCCAGACTTATCCAAAAGAAAAGAGAAAGGACCCAAATAAATAAAATCATGAATGAAAGAGGAGAGATCACAACCAACACCAAAGAAATACAAACAATCATAAGGACATATTATGAACAACTCTATGCCAACAAATTCGACAATCTGGAAGAAATGGATGCTTTCCTAGAGACCTATAAACTGCCAAAACTGAACCAGGAAGAAATAGAAAACCTGAATAGGCCCATAACCAGTAAGGAGATTGAAACAGTCATCCAAAATCTCCAAAGAAACAAAAGCCCAGGGCCAGATGGCTTCCCAGGGGAATTCTACCAAACATTTAAGGAAGAATTAATTCCTATTCTCCTGAAACTGTTCCAAAAAATAGAAATGGAAGGAAAACTTCCAAACTCGTTTTATGAGGCCAGCATCACCTTGATCCCAAAACCAGACAAGGATCCCATCAAAAAAGAGAATTACAGACCAATATCCTTGATGAACACAGATGCGAAAATTCTCACCAAAATACTAGCCAATAGGATCCAACAGTACATTAAAAGGATTATTCACCACGACCAAGTGGGATTTATTCCAGGGCAGCAGGGTTGGTTCAACATCCGCAAATCAATCAATGTGATACAGTACATTAACAAAAGAAAGAACAAGAACCATATGATACTCTCAATAGATGCTGAAAAAGCATTTGACAAAGTGCAACATCCCTTCCTAATCAAAACTCTTCAAAGTGTAGGGATAGAAGGCACATACCTCAATATTATCAAAGCCATCTATGAAAAACCCACTGCAAGTATCATTCTCAATGGAGAAAAACTGAGAGCTTTTCCGTTAAGGTCAGGAACACGGCAGGGATGTCCGCTATCACCACTGCTATTCAACACAGTACTAGAAGTCCTAGCCTCAGCAATCAGACAACAAAAAGAAATTAAAGGCATCCAAATCGGCAAAGAAGAAGTCAAACTATCGCTCTTTGCAGATGATATGATACTATATGTGGAAAACCCAAAAGGCTCCACTCCAAAACTGCTAGAGCTTGTACAGGAATTCAGTAAAGTGTCAGGATATAAAATCAATGCACAGAAATCAGTTGCATTTCTTTACACCAACAACAAGACAGAAGAAAGAGAAATTAAGGAGTCAATCCCATTTACAATTACACCCAAAACCATAAGATACCTAGGAATAAACCTCACCAAAGAGGCAAAGAATCTATACTCAGAGAACTATAAAGTACTCAGGAAAGAAACTGAGGAAGACACAAAGAAATGGAAAAATGTTCCATGCTCATGGATTGGAAGAATAAATATTGTGAAAATGTCTATGCTACCTAAAGCTATCTACACATTTAATGCAATGCCTATCAAAATCCCATCCAATTTTTTCAAAGAAATGGAACAAATAATCCTAAAATTTATATGGAACCAGAAAAGACCTCGAATAGCCAAAGGAATATTGAAAAAGAAAGCCAGCGTTGGTGGCATCACAATTCCAGACTTCAAGCTCTACTACAAAGCTGTCATCATTAAGACAGTATGGTACTGGCACAAAAACAGACACATAGATCAATGGAACAGAATAGAGAGCCCAGAAATAGACCCTCAACTCTATGGTCAACTAATCTTCGATAAAGCAGGAAAGAACATCCAATGGAAAAAAGACAGCCTCTTCAACAAATGGTGTTGGGAAAATTGGACAGCCACATGCGGAAAAATGAAATTGGGCCATTTCCTTACACCACACATGAAAATAGACTCAAAATGGATGAAGGACCTCAACGTGAGAAAGGAATCCATCAAAATCCTTGAGGAGAACACAGGCAGCAACCTCTTCGACCTCAGCCGCAGCAACTTCTTCCTAGGAACAACGCCAAAGGCAAGGGAAGCAAGGGAAAAAATGAACTATTGGGACGTCATCAAGATCAAAAGCTTTTGCACAGCAAAGGAAACAGTCAACAAAACCAAAAGACAACTGACAGAATGGGAGAAGATATTTGCAAACGACATATCAGATAAAGGGCTAGTATCCAAAATCTACAAAGAGCTTAGCAAACTCAACACCCAAAGAACAAATAATCCAATCAAGAAATGGGCAGAGAACATGAACAGACATTTCTGCAAAGAAGACATCCAGATGGCCAACAGACACATGAAAAAGTGCTCCACATCACTGGGCATCAGGGAAATACAAATCAAAACCGCAATGAGATACCATCTCACACCAGTCAGAATGGCTAAAATGAACAAGTCAGGAAATGACAGATGCTGGCGAGGGTGTGGAGAAAGGGGAACCCTCCTACACTGTTGGTGGGAATGCAAGCTGGTGCAACCACTCTGGAAAACAGCATGGAGGTTCCTCAAAAAATTGAAAATAGAGCTACCTTATGACCCAGCAATTGCACTACTGGGTATTTACCCTAAAGATACAAACGTAGTGATCCAAAGGGGCACGTGTACCCGAATGTTTATAGCAGCAATGTCCACAATAGCTAAGTTATGGAAAGAAACTAGATGTCCATCAACAGATGAATGGATAAAGAAGAAGTGGTATATATATATACAGTGGAATACTATGCAGCCATCAAAAGAAATGAGATCTTACCATTTGCGACAACATGGATGGAATTAGAGCATATTATGCTTAGCGAAATAAGTCAACTGGAGAAAGACAACTATCACATGATCTCCCTGATATGAGGAAGTGGAGATGCAAAGGGGGTGGGAGTTAAGGTGGTAGGAAAAGTAAAAATGAAACAAGATGGGATCGGGAGGGAGACAAACCAAAAGAGACTCTTAATGTCATAAAACAAACTGAGGGGGGTGGGGGGAAGGGGGGTTGGGAGAAGGTGGTGGGGTTACATTATATGTTTAAATAAAGCTTAAAAAAAAAAAAGCACTGTTGTGAGATAAGAATTGGATTCCTTTTGACAAAATAAAAGATGTGCATACATTTGTAAATCCCAATGGAGACTGCACCACTGGGGACTCCAGCTTGTAATAGGGATACATAGAGTGAGCCTAGAACGCTTTCCCCATACCCAAGAATGGATCCATTGCTGGCCTACCTCTTCCATAAATAAACTCTCATGTTCTTCCTCCTCCTCCCCTTGCTTCTCTTCCTCTTCATGCTCCTCCTCTTCTTCCTCCTCGTCTTTCTCCTCCTCCTCCTTCTTTTTCCTCTTCCTCTTCACCTTCTCCTCCCTCTCCTCCACCTTTTCCTTGTCTTCCTCCTCCTCCTCCTCTATCTCCTCTTCTTGAACCATCATATCTTCCTGGTTCAGAGATGGTTTTAAGGAGCTGTCTTGTTCAACCTGTATTTTTTCTGATTCTTTAACTGACTCCTCACTGAACTCATCCATCTTGTCACTCTGTATAGACGCTTCCTGCTGGCTCACTGCCATCTCCTCAGTTAAGGAAGACTCAATTTCTTGATCATCTTCTTTCATATCTTCTGCTGGACTGGAGGGACTTGTCCTGCTACTTTCTCCTTCCTCACTTCTGCTCATTTCCACTTGAGCCCTCTGTTTGCTTCTCCAGTTTCTCATACTCTCCTGGAAGTACTTTTCGTGTGCTTCTGTTGATGACCAACCCCAAAGCACAAGGAAAAACAGGTTACCAAGGTAGCCTGGATTGGGCCCACCCAGCCCACAAATGTACAAGAGTGAAGTCAAGAGAGGATCAGACTTGAATTAGAATTTGAATAAGAATAGTGTTACCTGGTTCCCTGAATTTGAAAATGACTTCCCCATCCAAAGTCTACAAAGAAAAACCACAGGGCACTGAGTGAGCAGCACTGCCTTTCTCCAGAGTGCCACTTCTAAAGGCATCTCTTCTCATTTAAGTAGAAGCACCCACCCCTTCCCTTCAACATCTGATGTGGCCTTGACTACTTATTTTCCTGCGGTAATCAGAGTGTTCCCAAACTAGGGAATCAGTTTTCCTTAATCCCAAGCAGGCTTGCAAATCTTTCTACAATAGGCATTATCAGTAAACGAACTCTCAATCTGACATTTTTGTAGTGATCTGGGGCAAAGAGCAAGAAAGTATAAATCAAAGGATGCAGACTAAGGGGCAGAGGTCTACAGCTCCCAGTGCTGGATGTGAACATACAGAATGAACATGATTTACATGACCTGGGAGCTCCTTCATTAACCCTGTAAATTCCCTGTTTCACAGACTCTTCATGAAGTCATGAATATACTGCGCCATGGATAACACTGTGGACTGTAGAATTCGCAGGTCTGGACTGGAATCCCAGCTCCTTTCAAGCTCAGGGACCTTGGCCAAGCTCCTTAAGCCCTATGGAGCTCAAGGTCTTCCCTTGTGCCATGGAGATCATAATAGATACTCAACTTGAACCGAGGCAATCAGACTGATCTCAAAGTGCAGATGATGAGCTCCCTCTCAACCTAGGCGCCAGAGGAAGCATTTACTAATGACTGAAACAGAGATCCTTCCTCTCTGCAGGGATTCTCTGAGGAGCTGGGGACCCTGTGCACATGAGAAAGCCTCAGCCAGGTTTAGTGATAACTGTAGTGTCCCGTCTGGCCATGTAGGACTCTGGCTGGCTGGAGACAAACTCTAGGAGGGTCAGACCAGAACATTCCAGCTAGTCGTGCCTTCACCCAGGGAACATTCACTGTGTCTGAATCATGTGCAAGACACCGTGCAAAGGGCAAGTGAAGCTGCATCAAAATTAGTGAGACGTAACCTGCCCTTCAGGAAACACCTACTCTGGGATGTTCTGTGTTCCCGTCTTTGCCAACCACCAACATACGAGCATGCACGGCAAGAGGATCGGGGACAGGGGTTGAGGAACGTGAGTGGCTGGGACATTAGTCCCTGGTATGGAAGACTGGCTGGCTCTGGGACGTGTGGAGACAGAAGGCTGCCTGCAGAGAAGGCTGAGGAAGGCTGGGGGGTGGGGGGTGGGCAGGGGGAGGTGGGCAGGGGTGGGGTATGGACTCCTGAGGGGAGAGACGGCAGGTCCTAGCAGTATTATAGGATGCTACGTGGCAGTGGTGGGGAGGATGAATGGAACTCAGAGTCCTAGAAAATTGTCTTTTCTTCATAATTCCATACAAGCCTGAGGCCTGAATTAAGAGCCCTTCAACCCCTTTTAATCTAAGAAAGAGATGGCCTCTTTTAGAAACGCCTTCAGCTTCTTACCGCTTGCTGTCCTGAGTAAGGGTTCGTGAAGGTATGGAAGTGAAGGCAGATCAGAGCTAGAAGATACCCCTTTCCCTTTTGCTTCTCCGGGAGTGGCTGGGTGTTTGCCCCGCTCTCCATACCTGCTGAAAGATCTCGCGAATGTAGAAGTGTCGGCTGAGGGCAGAGCTGTAGGAGTTCAGTTCTTCTAGTACCATCACTGGGTGCTCCGTTGCTTCCTTTGTCAGGAGCTTGTGGAAACACTCATACCTGGTGGGGGAGGGGGCCTAAGGGGGGGCTCCACTGAGTTGGGGGGGGACCCCAACCCAGAGTCACACCCCAGGCCGCTGGGAAATGGGCTGGGGGCCACACAGAGCCAATGCCTTAGTTTCCTTTCACTTTGGCAATCCTTGGTTTGTTTTGCTATTTTTCTGATCCTATAAAGAATACATACTCTTTGTAGAACATTTGGAAAACACACACGGGAGAGTTCTCTGTTTGTTATAACATGTGTTCTCATTTCCTGTCCACGGTCCTAACCCTGTCCTTGAACTTTACCTACATGATCCCATCAAACCTCTAATGCTCCAGGGATCAGGCTTTATCTGTCTCCCAGGTAAGGAGACAAGGCCAGATGGGGGGATGGGGAGGAGGGAACTTATCTGCCTCAAGATACACTTCCGAAGCTAAGTACTCAAGCTAAGTACTGCAATAATGTGGCAGTGCAATTTCATTTCTATGAATGGTCCTATAGAATTAGTTGTGTAAAGGCACAAAGATACAAGAGAGTTCACAGAGTACTGTTTTTAATATTGATAAACTGGAACCAATCTTAAAAAGCTAATCAACTGGGGGATGGTTAGACCATTATGAAGCACCCATATTGATGAATTCTGGTCATTAGAAAACGAACATCTATCTGCAGTTAGAGATCTACTTGTATTGCATGATTCAACCTTTATTGAAAAAACACTGTATATGTGTTTATATCCACATAAATAAATGTACATGCCCATGAAAAAGATGAAGTGGGCAGGAATGAGGGGGAAATCTCTACACATTTGTATTGGTTAACTTTTTTGTCTTTAACAAAGAGCACCTATGTTTTAAAATCTGAAAAGGTAGTGGGAGTGTCCATGCTCTTGACCTTTAAACTACATGGCCTTAAAATCTTCCTCCATAAACTTTTCAGATTAAAGTTCTTCCTGGAAGCTTGTGTGTCAGAAGGACCACTAGGACATTCTCCAAAGCTAGAGGCAACATTTTAATCTTGAGCTTGCTGAGCACACCCTGAGCTCCTAAGCAGGCAGCCTCTGATCTTGAATATGAATTTCACGCCATTCCCTTCTGTCTTTTGGGATCTGGTCTGCCTACCTGGATTTCATACTCTTCAGGAAATCTTTGGCCTTTTCCAGGTGAATCTTCAGTGTTTCCTCATCACTTTGCTGCCTCAGTTGGTCCAAGAGCTTATCCAGGCGGGCCTCCAGGGCCTGGCAGCCACCCCCAAAATATAAGGAAGCAGATGTGAGTTACCAAAACTCAAAACTCACCAAGTGCCTGTGAGTGACATGCAGAGACCCTACCACCAGAACCAAGGGGCAGGTGCCTCAGGGCAAATACAGGGCTTTTTCCTAGAAAAGCGGGCACCAAATGTGCTACACTTACCCTTAATGCTCTGGGCTCTTCGGTCAATAATGTTCTTCTCTGTCTACTTTACATCCCTGGAGACCCAGCTCAGATGGGACTCCTCAGGGACATGTCCCTATACCCAATATGGCCTCATCAGGCCACCCTCCACACCTTCCCCTGGTGCCTGCCCCTTGCTCTCCTTGAACCAATTGTATTTAAAATCAGATGCTGGGTGTGTCCCTCCACTCCCTAGACTGGGTGAAGGCAGGTGGGGTGGGGTGGGGGCCCAGCTCATCTCCTGTGGGCATGGGGTGACTGCCACAGGTAGAAGCTCCGCACCCCACCCCAGTCTGTCTCTCATGCACACTCTCTTACAGACACATTTGGGTCCAGGGACCCATCACTAGCCCAGACCTAAAAGATGGATTTCTTCTACTCCCATCTAGCCCACGACCAAAGTGAGCCTTGATTTCTCCATCACTGTAAGTCTTATAGCTTGAGGTTTTACATTTGAATCTAAGATAAGTTTGGGGTTAACTTTTATTTACTCTACGATAAATATGGTGGGTTGTTTTATTTTTGTTTTTTGGGGTTTTTTGTAATATGAATGCCGGCTGAGGTTACAGGCTGCCCAGCAGAGCCATCGGGCAGCTGACTGTCTGGCCCTCCCTTCCATCCCGGCAGGGGCTCCTGGGGGCCTAGAAACCACACCTGCTCCTCCAGGCTGCGCTTCTGCCGCAGCTGCTCCATCCTCTTCTCCAGCTCCAGATCCAGCACTGACAGCGCACTCTGATGTGCCTCCCACAGCTGCACAGCCTCCTGGAAGTAACTGAAGAAATCTGAGCTCTGCCATTCTGTCTGCTTTGCCAGGCCCTCGAAGGATATCTGCAGTGGCAGAACCCAGAGAAGGGGGCTTGAAGGCCGGCGGGCTCGGGGTGAGAAGAAGGTCACCCCCCTCACAGGGCTCCCTCATCAGCCAGTGGAAGCCCCACCTCTCCAACGACCGGCCCGGCCATCACTGCCTGGGCACCAACCCTCGGGGTCATCTTCCCGGGTCACACACTGGTTCGTGGCTCTCCCTCCTCTGGACCAGCTTCTGGTCTGCCCAAAGCCATGCCCTCAGTCTGGCTGACCCCGGAGTCCCATCTCTAGGCCTGTCCCATATCCACTGAAGTCACTTGTGGGAAGAAGGGGAGGTTTGGGGCCTGGAAGAAAGCAGGAACCCCCCAGACACCAGCCTGGGTACTCAGGCGGGCCACGCCCATCTCAGCCTGGGCAGGTTTCCTTTGGAGTTCCCTGATTCTTAGCATCTGAGCCAAACACCATTCTTGGCTGTTAAATCCTCACCTCTCCCCATTTCGTGGTTGTATTTTATGCTCTCATTGGGGTCAGGGGGCAGCAAACTTGGTCTAAGAACTAAATTTGGCCCTCTGTCTTTTTTGTATGTGGCCCTGAGAGCTAAGCTAATTTTACATTTTTTAACGGCTGAACAAAAAAATCAGACAAAGATACCAAATGATGTGGAAATTATATGAAATTCAAAGTTCAGTGTTCAAAAATAAACCTGTTGTGTGACAAGAATGGAGTGAGAAGTTGCTACAGAGACCTGATGGGCCCCAGGGAACTGAAATATTTACTATCTAGCGCTTAGCAGAAAATATTTCCCCACCCAGCTCCAGATCCTAAGCATCTGGGGGCAGAGGCTTGTTGCTCCTTGTGGCCCTCGGGCACGCAGACTCCACAAGGTCTCCGAGGAGCATTCGCTACCCCAGCCCTGGGCGGCATGGCTGTCACTGGGCAGCGGGGCGGGGTGTGTGTGTGTGTGTATGTGTGTCACCGGGGAGCCCAGAGCACCCCGTGCAGAGAACTGCCCCAGAGGGGCGGCCAGGACCAGGGAAATGGACTCACTGGTGACAAGAAAGTTGGGGGCCCCGGACTCCGGTCTTCTCATAGCGGGGCACTCCAGGTGACCGCTCCCCCAACCACCCACCCCGCTCCCCAGCTGTGCGGGTCCCCAGCTACGCACATCCAAGAGCTCCAACTCCTCCTCCACCTTGCTCTGCAGCTTGCCCACCATCTGGAAGAAGTATGGGCTCACCAGGCTCTCTGCCTCCTCCTCAGTGAAGGCTTTGCAGTCCAGCAGCTGCTTCTGGAGGGGAACCAGGGCAGAGCCTGGCTTAGGACAGGGGAGGGCTTCACCTCGGGGCCTGGCCCTGCCCCCTGAGGTCCGCCTTTCACCCAGCCTCAGGGGAAACCCTCACAGCAGTAAAGATGGTCTGTCTTTACTGTCTGCCCACCGAGTCCAGGAGCTGTGTACTCTCCCCGTTGTCTCACTTAGCCCCACTTGACAGATGAGGAAACCAAGGCTCAGAGAAGCGGAGGAACTTGCTGGAGGCCACACATCTGGCAAGTGGGGCGGGGGGGCTGGGATCTGAACTCAGAGCTGTCACCCTGCAGACCCCAGAGACATAATCAGCCATGCTAACGGCCCCGGTGTGGCCGCAAGTCAGACGGGCTCCTACTTCCTGTAACTGAATTCCTATTATGCCAGCTGGAAAGCAGGCTTCTTCATATTAATAAAGCCTTGGTTTATGGACAAAATCTAATATAAACCAATCTCCCCAAATAAAAATTGTCTATAGTTGTATGCTTCCAATGCTGCTGAATAGGAATACCATGGGCCCTTCCTGTCAGGCCTAAGACGCTCTTGGGGTGTGTGCTGACTTCAACTTAGCCCCTGCTGTGTCTGACAAGAAGTGAGGATGGGCACAAGGGTCAGCACTGAGGGCCCCTGGGCTTTTTGGGAGGTCCCAGGCAGCAGCAGGGATGAAGGGAGGAAACTGTCAGGGGCATGGGGCAAAGGTTTCCACCCTTCTCTCCCTCTAGGCTTTACTTCTGAGGCTTGACACCCTGAAAAACCTGACTGAGGGGCACATGGCTGGCCCTAAGGCCACAGAGTGCTGGACTCTGCCTGACACCATGAAGCACTCTGCCTCCCGTGAATTCTGCTCACCCCAGAGTCTTGGGGGCAGAACAAAAGCTCTACAGACTCATGAGGGGAAGAGGAGCAGGAAATTGTCCGAGCCAGTAGGCCCAAATTATCTCCCTGTACCCCCCAAAAGCAGGCACTGTCATGGAAGTAGTTTGTGAGGGACCCACAGTCTCACCCTCTGACAGGGGCCAGCAGGGTGGACAGAAGGGCTGGGTGTCACAGCGGTGGCTGTACTCACTTACAGAAGCGAAGCCCTGGAAATAACCCCCTGGTCCGACCTGTCCTGGAATCAATGTCAAGTGCTGTAAGGGGTACAGATGGTCAAGGCTGAAGGCTGAAGGGGGTATCACTGCCCCATGGGGCTGGGAAGCTTTCCTGGAGGAGGTCAGGCTGGGCTTTACCCTGAGTGATGGGTGGGAAGAGCTGGGGAGGAGGGGTCCCGGCAGAGGGGGTGACGGGGGATCCAGGCTGGAGGAGGGCAGGGGCGGGGCGGGAGGGGCACCCACCTTGCAGGTCTGCACCTGGGCCAGGCACTCCTGCCACGTCTTCTCGTACTGCAGGCGGATCCGCATCATGCAGTCTATGTGGTAGGTGTCTCCGTGGGCAGAAAGAAAACATGTCAGCTGCTCTTCCAGGAGGAAGAGGGGCCATTAGAGTTTCCCCTCTGCAAGGGAGGCAACTTCCTCCCCTTAGGGAAGATAATTGAGGTGAGATCCGTGGTCTCAATTCCCAGCAGGGGCTGGGATCCCTTTCCTCACAAAGTCTGCGTCACCCCACGATAAGGGCCTGGAATGAGGAGTTGCCTTTATCTGTTCTCAATCTATTCTGACCCTGATTCTTGACTCTGTTTCAAGGCTAATGAAATTCTTTTCAGAGGGTTGCACTAAATCTTAAAACAATACCAAGGGAGCAAGTTAATGAGAGTTTACCTATCATGTCTGTGGTCAATTCCCTAAGAAGTGAAAGGGCTGGTGGAACTCTCACAAGGTGACTGATTGATTTTCTCTCCTCCCCGTCTACTGTTTCCCACTTTCTAATAAACTCATTGTGTGACTCTTGGTGTCTAAGACAAGCAGTAAAGGTTTAATGTTCCTGGAAGTTCTAGAAACTAAAAGCACAAAGATTCTGCGGTGTTTTTTGTTTTTGGGTTTTTTTTTTTTGTGGGTTTTTTTTTTGGATGAGGGCTGAGGAGGAGGACAGGGTGGATGGAAGCTGGGTAGATGGAGGACACAGGACGGGGGAGGACAGGTATATAATGGTACTGACAAGGAGAAGCTCTAAAGCTGGTTTCTCCAGCCCCAGGGCGTCTCCCTTGGCGAGCACATCCCCACCCATCCCCTGAAGTCACAGCAACCTGTGCTTTCACTCCTATACCCCTCACCTCTTCCCACTCTGATTTCATCACTCCCAGCTCAGAACTTTGCCCTGGGTTCCTGCTCCAACCACAGAAAGCCCAGCCTCCCCCACATGGTGACGCAGCCAGCACCATCTGGGCCCCGGGCACCTTCTAGCCTCTCCTGTGATGTTCTCCTTCCCCCAAAGGCCTCATCTCTGTCTTGCCCCTGAGCCTTCTCACATGCTATTCTTCCTGCCAGAAAAGCTCCTCTCAGCCCTGGGTTTGGCTAACTCTTGCCTTACAGTTCTTGACTGGAAAAACACTTCCCCCGCAAGGTCTCCTGTGACCCTTAACCGAGCTGTGTCCCCAGAAACATGCTGGTCACCTGCCTGCTCACCTCTGTAACATCCTGCATGGCCTCACCCCCACCCTGGATGGGAAACACCCAAGGAGCGATCCACCCTGCTGTGTACCAGGGCCCAGGCCCACTCCTGTCCCTAGCAGGTGCTTGATAAATGGCAGTCATTGCTATTATTTAGGGTCTTGGGGCTCTTACCTTGGTATTATAAAACCTTTGGTGGGTACTCTTAACCGAAGTACCCAGGTCAAGTTCAAGCGTGACTTCATTAGCTGTGTGACCATGGGCAGGATACCTTACCTCTCTATGCCTCTGAGTCCTTCTCTATCACAGGGGGACAATGACACTACTGACCTTACCAGGTTGCTGTAAGCCTCAAAGGAGATGGAAATATCCTATGTCTTCTAGAGCAAGGCTTGGCAAACATTTTCTATGAAGGGCTAGAGAGTAGATACTGCCAGCTTTGCCAGCCATAGAGTCTCTGTTGTAGCTACTCTTCTTTTTTTTTTTTTTTCCAGAACTTATTTATTTGAGAGAGAGAGAACTAGAGCACAAGCAGGGAAGGGGGCAGATCCCAGGACTCTGGGATCATGACCCGAGCCGAAAGTAGACACTTAACCATCTGAGCCTCCCAGGCGTCCTGCAACTACTCGTTTCTGCTGCTGTAGAGCAGAGGCAGCTAGAGACAATATGGGAACGAATGAGCAGAGCTGTGTTCCAGTGAAACTTACTTGCAAACAAGCAGGGGTCCGTGGGTGGGAGTTTGAGGACCCTTGATATAGAGCATTTCTAAACACCACCATTTATTATCGAGCCTCTCTTGTAAGCCAGGCATTGAACTATGGACGACTGGACTGTAGGATGTGAATCGCACAACAACGCCACAAGGTAGGTACCTTTATTGTTCCTCTTGAGATCCCTGTTTTACAGAGGAGCAGTTCGAGGCCAAGAGAGGCTGTACCTTCCCCGAGGTCACACAGCTGGAACAGCACAGAGCTGGGAGTCAAACCCAAGTCTCTCTGACTACAGGCTTGGTATCTCCTATGCCCAGGTCCTGGCCCCCAAGCTGTCCTCACAGAAGTCATCAGAGCTATCCCTCTGTCTTCCTGCTGGGGTCAAGGTTAAGGGATCAGAATGTGTGGCTGGCATGGCTTCCAGTGGGGAAGAGACCAGGAAGCCGTGGGAGGGAGGAAAGGGGCTCTACAATGCAAGGTTTGGGAGATACTATGTGAACCCTCAGAGCACACGCTTGCATCTGCATTCCCTCCAGGAGGATGCGCCCCACTCCTGAGTTTATGACAGGCTCTCCCTAAATGACTGGCTACTACTTGAACAGGGTTCTGAAGAGACCCAGGTGGCATCCCACAGACCTCACTTACCAAGGTCCTTATTGAGGGAGTTGAGAGAAGAATGCCATTCAGTCAGCTGAGCTTTGCTGTAATTGGGGGGTAGAAGGTCACTGGGGAAGGAACATAGGACAAGTAAGCCACGCTTGCATTGAACGTTCACTTACCAGAACTGGTAGCATCTTCAGGCACGTGGCCCCAGTATTACGTGGTATCTATGTAAATATCGAAGAAACAGTTGACTTGTTAGGAACTTCCTGGTGCCAAAAATAGAACTTATAAGAGGTCTATTAATATTACCAAGTCTGTTACTTAGAAAATAAAACAAAGGACATCCGAGTGGCTCAGTTGGTTAAATCCCTAACTCCTGACTTCACCTCAGGTCATGATCTCGGGGTCGTGAGATGGAGCTAGTGTGGAGTCTGCTTAATATTCTCTCTCTCCAGGGACGCCTGGGTGGCTCAGTTGGTTAAGCAGCTGCCTTCGGCTCAGGTCATGATCCCAGCGTCCTGGGATGGAGTCCCACATTGGGCTCCTTGCTCGGCAGGGAGCCTGCTTCTCCCTCTGCCTCTGCCTGCCTCTCTTGTCTGCCTGTGCTTGCACCGCGCTCTCTCTCTCTCTGATAAATAAATAAATAATCTTAAAAAAAAAAAATTCTCTCTCTCCCTCTTCCCACCCACTCCCCACCTCACGCGTATGGTGCGCTCTCGCTCTCCCCCTACCCCCAAAAAAAGAAGACGAAGAGGAAGAAAAAGAAGAAGAAAGAAAACTGACTTTCCTTAATGGAAAAAAACAAATGGTTTACATGACTGGACAAAGGAAGCCCACTTGCCTACTTTTAGGAACGGAATTTGAGTTAACAATATAAATGCATACAAAGTTTATGCATTAAGACATGCTTAATAGTACTCAAAGATCATAAACTTTATATCCAACAACTGGATTCTGTCTAAATAAAACACAGTGCTTTCTCTTCTGAAGTCACTGAAGATCGTGTGGCAGATGGAAAAACTGGCCAATATCCTTAGCTGCTCCCCTCAGTCTATTTCTCCACCCCTGGGCTGGGCCAGGCCATGTGGTTTGCTTTAGCCAATGAGGCGTTAGCAAATGAGACCCAGGGGTGGAAAAGCTTGTGTCCTCCCCTTTCCCTCTCCTGCTGCAGGTAGCTTTGCCTCTGCTACCAGAGAAGCCTCAGCTGTCTCAGTCCAGGCTCCAGACATGGGAGTAAGGCCATTCTAGACCATCTAGCCTCAGCCCAGCCAGCCCAGACCAGGGAAACATCCTGTGGGAAACAACCCACAGAATGGTGAGAAACGGCTCGTTGTTTTAAGCCACTAAATTTGGGGTGGTATTTAACGGTATGGAAAGATGCATACAGCAAGGACCATATAACGTATTGCCCAAACCAGGACATTTTTGACAATGAAGAGAGGGAGTCTATTAATGATTATACCAGGACAAGATGTGTAACCCAGGATGGCCTTGGGCACCCTACTTATGGTGGGACAGTAAAGAGCAAAAGATAACTCCAAAACTGTGCACAGCATAATCTCAAGTCTAAACATTATACCAAGAGCAGTACTGTGTCCTGGGTTGGATCCTGGGACAGAAAAAAGACAGTGGTAGAAAAACTGGTGAAATCTGAAAACACCTGGTGTCTAGTTAATGGGAATGCGTGAGTTAATTTCTTAGTTTTGTATTTAATATAACAATAGTAGGGGAAATTGGGTAAGGGGTCTACAGGAATTCCATGTACTATCTTTTCAAGTTTTCTGTAAGTCTAACATCACTCCAAAGTAAAAATTGAATTAAAAAAATATTTTTAAATTATATGCACATATGCTTATCAGATCCAAGGAAATTCCACAGGAATTCTCCTAGGACTTTGGAAAACTCTCTCTTGGGAGCCCTAGGAATCTTATCAAGACCCCCCAGCCCTATGATACCAGTGCCCACAAGCCTGCAGAGGGCCTGTGCACGAGCAGAGAAATAAGGTCCAGGCCTCTGGGGTTTCAGGAGTAAGGCCTAGAGCTATGGGAGGATGGGGTATGGAATCCCATATGAGTTAGCTCCTTGAGACAACTCCTTGGGCTTAACGAGGTACCCTACCTTCCCAGCAGGCGCCAGAAGCACCAGGAAATGCATTTTCCTGCCTGTCTTTGGCCCTGTTTCTCCCTTCACTCAGGCAGGTAGCCAGCCTATGTGTTCACAGCCTATGTGAGGGATATGGCAGGGTAGAAAAGATAGCAGCCTAGAAATCTTTCTGGATCTTGTTCTCAAAATCTAAGTTTTCAGGAAAGCCTAGAGCACCGGGGAGGGGAAGCCTTGGTGGGAGTGGGCTGAGAGCCCAGGGGAGGGGAGTTGGGCTGGCAGCTGAGAGCTGAGGACCTGGGCTCTCTCCTCACCCAACAGAAGGGGGCTGGGGACAGGGGCGGACAGAGAGGATGGCTGCCTGGCAGGGGCAGCCTGGGTCCTCCTTCCTGGTGGAAGGCTGGTGGGCAGCTGTAAGACCCAGGTCCCAGGAGAAAAACAGCTCCCTGGGTGTGAGGCCACAGGGGCGCAGAGTAGCCTCAAGATTCCTGCAGCCAGCTCTCTAGAGGTGAGGGCAGCTGCCCCAGGGCAAGTGGGTGGATCAAATACAGAGGAACAGACCCCTTCACGTGGCTTCCCCTGGGGAATCATGGCTTCACTTCAATGGCTACAACCCCAAGAAAGACCTGAGCTTGGCCCGGTTTCATAAACAGGGCCTCAGTCAGAAAAAGTGGAGTTACAGAAAACAAGAACAGTGCTTTATCTTGTGTGGAGATTTTTATCCACCTTGTTAATTTTGCACCTGCATGGAAAAGTGCCAGCCTGGGGAAACTGTGTGGGGTTCTAATTGTCACTGACACCCGAGGAGAACTTCGGCTTTGTGGTGGGGAGATAAGCAGGGCTCCTGCGCAGGGGTGGGAGGGACCAAGGCACACAGGAAGAGGAGGAATGTCTCCCAGCATGTGAAGTGTCTCCACTTTTAGGACCACGCAGGCTCCGTCCCACTGCTCAGAGGGGATGCTACAGGATCCCCGGGCAGTGGCTTCCAGGGTCTAGCACATTCACTGTGTGCCTCACTAAAGAGCCTATTATGGGATCAGAGCTGGGTGAGCCCAGGGCTGAGGGGAGGGGTCCCGGCCTCTGACAGGTGACCCGTCTGGTGGCAACAGCCTCTTCACGGACCTCAGGCTCCAGCCTCGGATGTTCCTACTGTGAGGCTGATGGAGCCATCTGCTCTCCACCAGCTCTCAGGAGAAAGTCCAGCCCCTGAACCTGCCCCTCCCACTCAGCCCAGCCCCCCTCTGCCATTGCCTCCTTCCAAGTTTTTTGGCACATTCACACTAAACTTGTCTCCCCAGCAAATACATCCTGTTCTTTGTTGCCACTGGGGCTGGAATGCCCCCAGAACGCGGGCCCAGGCAGCCAGCACAGGACTAGGGAACAAGGAAATGGCCTGGCCTGGGGGATGCTCCAGGAGAATGGTCAATGCAGAGGACTGTGCCTTCCTCCCCCATAGCACCCCTGACTGGAGTTCCCCATCCCCAGTGTACCAGATGGTGAAGAGATGCTCCAGCCGCTTTTGCTGCAGGGCTTTCTGGTTCTTCAGCATGCTCTCCATCTCCTTCTGCACACCTGGAGGAGCCTGGATCCTCTCACTGGCCATGAACTCACTGGGGATCCAGATGCGTTGGCACCACAGAGAGGAGAGGAGGGGCAAGGCAGGAGGGAGAGAGGGGATGAGACCTGTGGTGAGAACATTCTGAATCTAAGTACCCTTACACCACTCCAGCTGCTTCCTCCCCACTGGGGGCCTCTGGGGCAATGATGAAAGGAGGGAGGGTGGAAGGCAAGAGAGAAGAACTAGAGGGCCACCAGGGAGGTTCTGGTGCTAAGTGCATGTGACCAGCAGGCACAGATCTAGGTGTGGGTTCTGACTGCTGCCTGCCAGCTCTGTGACCTTGGGCAAGTCCCTCCCCTCCTCTGAATCTGTTTCCTTTTCTGTAATAGACTTCATGAAGAGTACCTTCCTTGCCTGATACTTATAAGGACCCAGTAAGATAATGTAAGCAAAACCCCTCAGACCATGCCTGGCCCCATAAATGTTAGCTCCTGTCATCACTGTTGGTGATTATTGACATCTGTAACAGGCCCAGACCTAGACCACTCACTTTCCATATAGCATCTTGATCATTACTGAAACCCTCACACTGGCCCATCATCATGCCTGCTTTGGAGACAAAAAGGCTCCTAGACGTTCAAGTGCTTGATCAAAGTCACAGGGAAAGTAGAGGTGGAGCCAGGTCTCAGTACTCTTCCCCAGTGTCAGACTCTGGTGTTCTCCAGCGGGAAATTCAGGTGTACAGATGGGCCTCCCAGCTGCAGACGCACCATGCATACAGACAGGCAGACATTCTTTGGCATCCTCAGACGTCTTGGCCCAACAAGCAAAAGAAAGCCTTGATTGCTAGCCAGAAGCTGCAGGATCCTTGTGTCCGTATTAACAAAAGGGCCACGTGAGGTAGAAGCATGGAGATGGGCCCTCTCCCTCCCTTCCCGAGGTGAAACTTGCTACCAGAGGGCAGGAAGTACCAAAGCCTGAAGGACCCTTATTCTCCCTAGCCCAGTAACACAGGGTTATGTGTAGCAGTAGTGTGGAAATTGGGCAGATAATCAGACAGATGTTTTCAAACAATTTGTACCGGACTCAGAAAATGCTTATATGATCATGTTTATGGAGAAAATTAAGATACATAAGCAATGTATGCAGTGTGGGTCTAAAAAAGCTTGGGAGGAAATATACCAAAATATCAGCTGTGCTTCTCCCCGGGCTAACAGATTAGTGGTGATTTTTAATTTCTTCTTTCTACTTTGATCTACTGAGACTTGAAAAGAAAAGAAGCACCTATTTTTCGCCCCAGAAGAACAGCAGGCCTCTGGAGTCCTGACAGAAAAGGGAGGGCGAGGGCCACAGGCCTACTGTGCCGGCCTCCCGGGGGGGCTAGGGAGGGCTGCAGGCAGGGCGGGCAGCCACGGACCTGAAACTCTGCAACAGGGCCTGCTTCTTGAGATCCTTCCAGGCATCCACCAGATTCTGCCAGCGATGGTGGCTGCGGAGCTCCTGCTGCAGCGTGGCCTCCATGAGGTTGATGAACAGCTGGGCGATGGCCCTCCGGTTGCCCAGTAGGGTTTGGTTTATAACCTGTGGTATAGGCGGGCAGGCTTTGCACAAGGTGGGGGCTCTCCAGGCTCAGAACAAGGCTCAGTTGGAGAGGGATGATGGAAAGAGGGACCAGGTGAGCGGCAGGCAGAGGGCCTGGGCCCAGTGAGGCCGAGAAGGACAGTGACAGCATCTGAGGGGCACTGAGGGGTCACTGGGCACTCAACAAAGTTGCCTGGGGCTGAGTGGCCATGGATAGGGATAGGGGTCTTTCCTGAAGGCTTACCTAAGACCCCTGACTTAACTATGTACCCTCAACCCAGCCCCAAGACCATATCAGACTGTTGAAGAAGCTGATTTTAGGTCACCGGAGATAAGCGCTCTCATGGGCTCTTAGTGTTTAATTGTTTGTTTTGTTTTTAATAAATTTGTTCCAAAAGGGGAGTGCTCATGCCAATAGGGATCAGTCACATATGGTTATGATGAGAATGAAGACCCAGTTACCAAATGAGGCCAGATCTAGAACATTCATCCTCAGTCCTCCCAGTGAACCTCCCCTGGGCATCCTTGGCAAGGTAGTGGGGACAATTCTTCATTGTGTGGCACTGTTCTGCTACTTAGTAGCCTGCCCCCTTTATGAGAACAGTCGCCCCCATGCTCCTGAGGGGTGTGACAGCCAAGTGTCTCCACAGCTGCCCAAAGCCCTCACGGTGGTGCCTCCCTGGGGCAAGGGTGGGAGCCTGCCGAACTCAACGGGTAGAAATTCTAGTAATAATTTTCACCAGAACCTGAGGTTTGTTGCCAGCTATACTTCCTAGCTGGGGAGCACTGGCAGGTTTTTCCTCAACCTCCAATTCTGCAGCCGATTTTGTGAAATTAAATGAGATACATGCACATGGAGTCAGGAGTGTGCAGAAGTCAAAAAATGAAACATCCCTGGGACGCTGCTAACTCTGACTCTTCCCGCCCCCGCACAACAGAGCAAATGACCGGGGCCACTGCTGAGCCATCTTTTACCCCTCGTCCCCACAACAAGCATTGGTATTTAAGGATCATGACCCCCATTTTATGGACAGGGAGTTCCAGGTGCTGGAGCAGAGTGATGTCGGGAGCTTGTGTGTCTGGGCGGTGGAGAGGGAGGTCTGTGTCTGCTCCCTGTCTGTGGTTCGTCTGGGACTCCCACACACTGCTGGAAGGCCCTGCTTTCTGCACAAGGCCTAGAAGCCCGTGCAGGCAAAACGTGCCCCTGAGCAGCCAGAGGAAGCAACCACATGCATGGACATAGAGCGTGCAGTGCTAAGTGAAATAAATCAGAGAAAGACAAATACAGGATTTGACTCGTGTCAAACTGAAGAAACAAAACAAACAAACAAGCAAAAAGACAAAAAGACCCCAGACTCCATATAGAGAACTGGTGGTCACCGGAGGGGAGGTGGGATGAAAACAGACGGTGGGTGGAACAGGTGGAGGGTATCAAGAGCACCGAGTAATGTACGGGTGTGCTGGGTCACCGTACCATACACCTGAGACTCCCAGAGCACTGTATGTTGCTTATACTGGAAGAAAATACATACATGCATACACAAGTGTCCTTTCATGTGGCAAAGGAGTCAGGCTTAACTCTGACTTTTGAGGCATTATGAACAACCTTGAATTTCTTGTTTTCTACACCCACAGAAAGCAGCTGGGCAAGGGTGGGGTGCGGACAGAGCCAGGAGGCAGGCATGGTTTAACAACACTTAGAGCCAGCAGGAAGGCATATAAGAACCACCAGAAAAACAAACAGAGCACTTAGAAGGGCACAAACCACCCGGAGAGCAGGACAGCCCATCATCTAGCACCTACGACACTGCACAGGGGAAGCTGAGACCAGGCCCAGACCTGCTCTGAAAACCATTAGTGCTCAAACCAGTGACCCTGTGCTAGGTCACTGGGATTAAGACAGCAGGGATGGGTGCCATGTACTTTGGAAAGATTTCTATTGAAAATACTTAACCAAAACCCTGGTTCTGAACCCAAGTGACCAACCCGAGTTACCTGGAAATGTGACCTATGAGAAAACCACTGTTCCTGAGACACCGGGCTTGGGGCATCCTCAGGTCCCGCTCCACCTCTGGGCCGACCCCCTGCACGTGCAGACCACTCACCATGGCCTCCTTGTTTATTAGCCTGTACACGTCGGGCTGCATGAGGTAGGAAGTCTTCTCTATGATTTCCGCATACTTCTTCAGCACGCTTTTGAGCTAGAAACAACAGGGTGCCATTGTTAGCAACTGTCTTCTCTTAGAGCCCTAAAAGGACACAGACGAGCCTCATAAATCCCACAGGTGGAAATCACCACGAGCCCACGTGCAGGCCAACTCACTTTATCTGCCCGGGAGAACTCGGCCTTGTACAGGGCCTCATCTAGCTCCTTGATCCCCTGCTTCTGGAACTGGAACTTCTCAGCCACCTGATCCCACAGCTCCAGCAGGGTCTAGGCCAAAAAGCCTGGGTCAGGCTGGGAGGACAGACAGGCTGGGAGGGAAGGAGCAGGACCCGGGTGGGGCAGGCCTGGCCACAGGGGAACCCCTACTTCAATGGTGTAGTCTTCGAGGTTGGTGTTGCTTTCCACCTTCTTGAAGAGTTGGTTGATGTCTTCAGCTGACTTGGCCAGCTTTTTCATAAGCAGCATTCCTGGCTCCAAGATGAAAGGTTCCATTTCCTAAAATAGGCCAGTAAGGCCACCACGGCTGGGGGAGTCAACGCTACCAGAGAGCCTGGCCCGCCCCCACCCCCACACCCCTGGGGCCTATGCTGGGGAAGTGCCAACTGTGGTCCTGCCTCAAAACTGATAATCATTCCCTAGACCTAAGGGACTAGGATTTATGAATCTGTTCATTGCCAGAGTACAAGGGCCAGCGCCATTTATTCGGTCACGGGCCTCGTGCCAGGTGCTCCACTCTGGGCTGAGCCCTCGTCCTCATCCTCAGACTCTCTTGCTCCTGGAGTAGGTGTTGACATCAGGCCTGGCCCATGGCTGGGGGTCGACAAATAGTCATTAAAGAAGTGCCCAGTGAAAGAATCCCGAGTTTATTTCTGATGAGGAAACAGGCTCAGTTGTGCTGTATGACCAAAGCCACAGAGCCACAGGTGAAAGGAGAACTCATGGACAGCTGGGACAGATGAGTGAAGTGACGGTGGGCAGCAGGGTAGGAAGACCAGCGACCCCCCGCCTCAGCCCCCAGCAGGATTGAGCAGGGAGCTCAAGGGCTGGGCTTTGGCCTCAGCCCTGGAGTCCAGTTCCCACCTGGCCCCTTACATGCCAAGTCAGGCAAGACTTTCTGGGCCTCACCTATAGACTAGGAAACAACGGCACCTGACTTCGCTGTGCGTGTGCCGAGCACTCACCATCAGCCACTCAGACACGGCTATTCTGATTCTGTCTACACTACTGGAGAGCCACTCAGGACCTCTGAGCTGGGAGTGGGGGGGCGGGGGGAGGAGGGAGGACTCTCACCATCCCAATCTGAGCGATCTCCTTCTTAAAGTTCCCCAGAGCACTCTCGTAGCCCCGCCTCTGGGAGTCCATTCCCTTGGTGCCCAGGGTGGGGGTGCAGGGCCTCTCGGGAACTGGGGGAGAAAAACAGAGGTGAGGAGGTGGCCCTCAGAGCTTCCAAGCAAGGGGAGAGCACCCAAGAGAAGTCAGCAAGGCAGAAAGTGCCTCAGTTCAGGAGATGGACCCCCAAACCAAGCCACAGGGTCAGAGGCTTGAGGAAAAAGAGAAAAGACAAAGGAGATCCCTAAGTGCTGTAAGGACTGAAGTTTTCATCCACAGTTAAATGCCAGAAAAAGTTTCCAAATGGGACATATAGAATGGGACCAGTTATGTTTGTTAAAAAGTTCTATAGAAGCACATCCGTATAAAAAAATTTAAAAATTAGGGATGCCTGGGTGGCTCAGTTGGTTAAGCAGCTGCCTTCGGCTCAGGTCATGATCCCAGCGTCCTGGGATCGAGTCCCACATCGGGCTCCTTGCTTGGCAGGGAACCTGCTTCTCCCTCTGCCTCTGCCTGACACTCTGTCTGCCTGTGCTTGCTCGCTCTCTCTCGCTCTCTCTCTCTAACAACAACAACAAAAAAATTAAAAATTAAAAAAAAAGAAGCACATCCGTATACAAGTAAGAGTAACCCACACTCATATAGCACTTACCACCTTCCAGGCATCGTTCTAATTCAATTACCACTCCCGAAGACGCCAAGAGCCAAGAGGCAGTGGTATTTTATTAGTCCCATTTTTTTTTAAAGATTATTTATTTATTTATTTGACAGAGATCACAAGTAGGCAGAGAGGCAGGCAGAGAGAGAGGAGGAAGCAGGCTCCCCGCTGAGCAGAGAGCCCGATGTGGGGCTTGATCCCAGGACCCTGAGATCACAACCGGAGCTGAAGGCAGAGGTATTAACCCCATTTTTACGTAAAAAGTGAGGAGAGTCAGGCAGGGGCGGTAAAGAACAAACACGGGCAGGGGTTTGGCTGAGGACCCACCTGCTCTAGGCGCTGCGTACCTGCCCCGTGCTAGGCTGTCCCCTGAATCTATGGGGGAACCTAGACACCGTCCGCCCCATGTGGTTGCACGGTGGGGGCCATTCTCGGGAGGAGGCAGTGCTTTTGCGAAGGGAGGGTTTTTACTTTCTGCTTATCTCCTTCCTTTGTTTTTCCACCGTAAGCATATATTAGGGGGCGTCTGTTATAAGTCTGAACCCCACGCTGGGTGTAGGGTTTACTTATAGTGAGCATGTATTATATTTTTAATCATGAAGAAAAAGACCCTTCCGCCATTGTAGGAAGGAAGACAATGTAGATTGAAATCCTCTTATGAAATTGCAGTAAAGCCAGCCTGTTACCAACTGATTTTCATCAGGACATGCCAAGTGTGTATAGCCCCTCGTCCCCTCGCCCCCTCCCCAGCCCGTGTATTGAGGAGAAGCCCCAGGGGAGGAGGCTGAAGGGAGGAAGCTGAGGGAAGGAGGCCGAGGGGAGAAAGCCGGGCCTGCCCTTCTGGTTGGACAGAAGCTCACCGAGGGTGTCCATGAGGCCCCGGACCTCTCGGGCAGCAATGGTGCTCTCACTTTCTTCAGCTTTTTTCTTCTTGATTATTTCCTTTTCCCTGAGGCACAAGCAGAGGAAACAGTAAACCCTCAGCCCCCTCCCCCATACCAAGGCAGCTCTGGCACACAAGGGTCCTCAGAGGGACCGTGGGCATCAGCGATAACCCAGGCTCACCCCATCCCCAACAGCCCTGAGGCTGTGCCAGTCTCCCAATGGACATCTGCTGCCAGCAGGCACCATGGTCCCCAGACAAGAAATCAGGGACATAGGGCACCTGGGTGGCTCAGTCAGTTAAATGTCTGCCTTTAGCTTAAGTCATGATCCCGGAGTCTGGCTCAGTGGACAGCCTGCTTTTTCCTCTGCCCCTCATGCTCATGCATTCTCTCTCTCAAAAAAATAAAATAAAATAAAAATAAAAAAATAAAAAATAAAAAAAAATAAAAATAATAAAAATAAAATAAAATCTTAAAGAAAAAAAAATTGGGGTCTGCTTCTTCTGCTCTGGCTGCAAACCAAGTGTGGGTAGTAGGCAAGAGCCACTTCGACACGGGGACACTGAGGACCAGAAAGGGCGTGACTAGCCTGGGAAAGCCAGGCCGCCGGTGCTAAGCATTCAGCATTTGCTCCTTCGGCAACCCATCCTTTGGCATTTGTGGGGAAAGGGGCTTAGAGAAGTCACTGTATGAAGCAGAGCTGAGACTCCCAGACCCACATGTATGAGGCCAGGGTCCATGGTCCGTGGGGTTTGGGTGTGAGAGGAGAAAGATGAGACCCCAGGACAAACTATCTCAGCAGGGAGGAAGAGGGTGGCTGAGCAGGACCTTAGCTTTGGAATAAAAATCCCCAAATGCACTGTCCACAGGACAAAGCAGCACAGAAATGCAACATAACTCAATGACACCTGCCATTCCTCAGGGCCCACACACGTGTGGTGGTTTCTAGTCGTTTCTCATGCAGTCCTCACTGCAGCCTTACCAGTGAGGAAGACTGCAGAACCAGGGCTAACCCTGCAGACGTGGGTCTTTCAACCTCATCGACCAGATGCCCATGGGAGCCCAGGTGCTCTGACTACAGGAATTCTGATGGCTCTGGCTTCTCAGCCACTTGACCCAAGGAATTGCTTTATACTGGTGCTGATCTATCCCTACCTTGGGCTCCCCTTCCACTCACCAGAGGCCCTGCCCTTGGTGAAGGAACACACAAATTGGCTGGCTTTGGCTGGCTGAATCTTCAAGAAGGGGACAATGCTGGTGGAGAGACGCCAATGCTGTTAATGACCCTAGTCATCAGAGGGCGACAGACCCTGGTTAAAACACATCTTTCTTCCTGCCACAGGCCACAGGGAGGTGCCCTCTGGATCTGCATTCAGGGCAGAGCCGGCTTTGTCTGTCCATCCCAGGAAGCAAGCACTGTCCATGAGAAGTGCCTTTCCTAAAACACTGTCCTGTGGGAGCTAAGAGCTCCTGGCTGATCTGGTTATTGGGATAATGGGTGGTCCTAGGCTAAACCTGGGGAAGAGGGGACCCTTGGGAGGCACAAGGACTCTCAGGTCAGCTAAGAGGGGGCTTAGACCCTGCAGGAGCCAGAGTCACAGGCAGACTCCAAGACCGGCCTCCTGGGAAGTAGGGGTAGCATCAACAGGGCCCTGCCATCTGTGCCTCTGGACCCCTGCACTGGGCATCAGCACTGACTTCCAGCCTGGGCTTGGGCGCCCAGTGGGTTTGCCCCTCTGGAGGTAGTTAAGGGTGCTGAGGGTCAGAAGCTGCAGGAGATTTCCCTGGGAAAAGTCAAAGGTAGGCCGGGGCAGAGACCATTACCCAGCACCGAGTCAATCTCCGCCCCAAGGCAGGTGAAAGGGAAAACAAGGGCAGGCTGAGAAAGACTGACTTCCCCTTCAGGGTCCCAGGCCCGAGAAGGGTTTGTGACTTGTGCCAGCTTGCAAGGTGAAGGGAAGGTCAGCTCCCGCTACGTTCTCCCCAATAACCCAGTGAGGTAGATACAGCCTCTCTGCTTCCTTTTCTTTCCTTTTTCTCTGCTTGCGGAGTCTGAGCTCAGGGAGCTGAAATGGCATGCTCAGGAATCTCAAGTTCAACTTCTAAGCATGGAGGTTCAGAAGGAACTCCTTGTCTCCTGGCCCTAATACCATGTGTGCCCATCTCAGGGAATGGCGTCTTGACTGTCCACATGAGCACTAAAGCCACAGACCCAGCACTCTCAGGAGCCCTCTCCTCCCGTCTAATCCACCACCTCATCTCGGGGCTTCTGCTTCCAAAATAAACGTGAAGTCTGCTACTCTCTGGCTCGCAGCCCCACCAGGCTTCTAGGGACAGCGACAGCCTCCTCCCTGGCCTCCCAGCCTCTTCTGGCAGCTCCCCACACTGTGCCCACAGCAGCCACAAGACCTTCAGAAGGCAGGTCAGTTTCTGACTTCAGCAGGCCCAAATCCTGACTGTAGTGCAGGCCTCTCCGTATCCTCCTCTCCCGCCCCTCTGCCCCAGGCCCACGGACTTCTTAGGTCTTCTGGACAGAACCTAGCCCTTCCCGGCTCAGAGCCTTGCCCCGTGCCTCCCTCCCCTCCATCTCAGCTGAGCCCTCTCCTCAGGGGCTTTCCTCACTTCTGTGCCACCACTTGTCCTCTGGGTCAGAGCCTTCCTACCTTTGGGGGGACTTGCTTATTTTTATTATCAAGGCCTCAAGTTCCAGGAGGGTGGGCTCCCAAACCCAGTCCCTAGGCTCTCAATTAATTATTCCTGACATGGGGGTCGGGGAGGGGAGGAAGAGGAAGGAGACCTGCAAAGTACCTCTTTCAGAGGAGGTACCTGGGACTCCATTCCTACCTGGCACTCGTCTAGTGTGAGATCTTTCTGAGTTTTTGAAGACTCTGACCGCCCCCCGCCCCACAGTGTGTGGTGGTGTGGTGTGGACTGCAGGACCTACCTGTAGAGAACAGGGTTTTCTGTGACCCAGTCATTGGGTAGGCTGTGTGCCCATTTCTGCTGCCGGGAAGACATCATCTCTCCTTCAGGAATATCCATCTTCTTCATCAAGGGCTTCCTGCCATTCTTGGGGGTCATAGACCGTTCCAAGGCATGCTTCCTGGAGGCTGCCAGAGAGCGGACCAGCTGCGCCTGAGGCCACAAAAGATCCCAGTAGTGGGTCAGAGCGCCCGGCTCCCCAGCACCCTAGCCTGACCCTGCAGTCTTGTAAGGTCACAGGGAAACTTGCCAGCGGGAAGGCACTTTGCTGGGGGGCTTTCAGCCCCAGAGTACAAACCACATGCTCCCCCAAAACATTCAGCTGTCTAGAAACGTATCTCTTAAGAAATTTTAATGAGGGCTAAGATGCTTATCCCAGCATCTTTTACAATCATAGGGAATTAGAAAAATGGGACTGTCCAGTGATAGGAGACTGGCTGAGTAAACTTGGTATGTCCCTTCAGTGGACTGTTAGGCATTTATTAAGAATTTATTAAGAATCAGACTTACAAAGGACTTCTTATGGCACAGGGAAATGCTTACAAAAGACCATAAAACATATCAATTAAAGGCCTAAATTAAAAATTATAACCAAAATTATACATGATCTCAAAATTTTAAACTTACAGAAAGATGACCCAGAGAACATGTGCTAACTGTTAAGAAATGGTGTGTTGCTTCCAGGAGTGGGGTCATGTGAGTCATTTGATTCTTTGGTTTCCTTATACTTGTATAATCTCCAAGCCTCCATTATTCAGGGCTCAAAGTAGGAATGAAAATCCCTTTTAAATAAGCAGTACAGTAAGATATTGTTCTTGTCTGTGCAGTTTTTATAGACAACAAGGCAATTCAAGCAACCTAGATGCTGTCAAGAGGGTGTTGTTTTAATACATGATGGGAGGTCGGAGATTAACAACTAGGCAGACTCTCAACATCCTGAAGTACATGAATGCCCCTTGACCTGGGGAAGGTCTATGTGATACTGCTAACAGGGAAAAGGCAGGTTTCAAGACACTGGTATAGAATCAAACCCATTTTTAGATAGAAAAAACTAGAAATCCCTTTGTGCATAGAAAAAGGTCCCAAGATATTCATTGGTTAATTCTGGCTATTTCTGAATAATTTAAGTTTAAATTAAATTAAATTAAATTAAAACCTTAATGTAAATTTTTTTAATTTTCAAGAATAGATATTCTAATTTTGTATTCCTATGTTTTAAGAACCAATAAGAATTATTTTAAAATCGAAGCAATTTCAAAGCCTTATTTCATTGGATTCCCAGGCAAAAAAGCCTTCAGAAGGAGGGAAGTTTGGGGAGGAGAGGGAAGAGGGTGACAGAGGGATCGACCTACCTCAGCCTCGAAGATCTGTTGGTAGAGTTTCCCGCTGGGAACCTGGGTCACCTTCCCCACCGAGGACATCTTGGCTTGACTGATGGCTGAACGCCCCTGTTGGGAATTCATTGCCCAGGAATCCTGTCTGGGGATTGGTCTCCACTCCGACCGAGGCTGAGAAACTGATGTCCCCACCTCCAGGACAAGTTCTCCGCCTAGGACAAGGCCCACCAAGCAACACACGCTACTGCTCTGAAAGAAAGCCTGGGGCCCCTCTCAGACATCAGGGTTTTCATTTTAAACAAAAAAGAGGAGAAGGGGAAAAAAGCAAAAAGGAAACAAACCTCAGGTAAGGACAGAACTCACGGAGAAGGCTGACTCTTCCAGCTGTGCAGAGTGCAAGCCCGAACTTTGAGGGCAAAGAATAATAATAAATGGTTATTGTTTTGTGCTTCACTGTCCCAAGCTCTCCTGGGAAAAGTCAACGTGCCCAAGGCGTCGGTTTGGATTTCAACCTGGTCTTGAACCCCCAAACTGGAGCTAAATGTAGTTCAAGGACCCCTGAATTCCCCCTCCGCTACTCCCCGCCACAGAGTGGACACAGGAAGGTGGTGGTGGAGGGAGGGAGCAACCTGACTTTGGCTACTAATTAGGCACCTACTGTATGCTGAGAAGACCCAGCAGGCTCCTCTCACCCCACCAGCCCTGCCAGCCTACAGAGGGGAGGGTGGCGGGGCCAGTCCCTGGCCATCCCCTCTAACCCGGTCGACCGAGGAAGGCCCTGCGCCCCGGGGCCTGACGTCCCACCTGTAAGATGGCACTACTCAGGTCAGCAGGGCCCTTCCGGGCTCAACTGCGACTGGACGCACTTGGTCTCCAAGGCAACGCAGAGGGGCGGGAGTCCCGCCAGCCCCGCCCTCACTTCCTTTCGGAGGTGGGAGGAGATAGATTGCCCAGAGCAACCGGAGCTCTCCGCCGGGAGCTGTGAAACCGCCGGGAACCCTTTCCCTCCCTGCCAGTTTCTCCCCAGCGCGAGGGGGCGCCTCGGGGCTCTCAGGAGCGTCCAGAGCAGCACACTAACTCTTCGGAAAATTGAGACAGATCTAACTCCGAGCCATGGTAGTCAAGAAAATCCATGCCATCTTTGCTTGGTTAAAACCAGCCTCTGCTGGCAATAGCACAGTGCTTGGCTCTAAGTAAGAAGCTGAACGCATCTCTAAAAAAGACCAGCTCTTTCTCAGAGTACGTGGTTGAAGGGCTCCGAATTCAGGCCTCAGGCTTGTATGGAATTATGATGAAAGACGATTTTCTAGGACTCTGAGTTCCATTCATCCTCCCCACCACTGCTACATAACCTCCTAAAATACTGCTCCGACCTGCCCTCTCTCCTGCTCAGGAGTCCACACCCGTCCCCTCCCTCCCTAACTGGAGCCCCTGCCAAATCCAACTCTGTCTTAGATGACCAAGAGGCCCCGACGTCTGGTGCGAACTTGCCCCTCCCTGCTTCAGCAAGCTCTCCACTCTGCGTATGCCCCTGCCCCCTGCCTGCCCACCCACCCCCAGCCAGGCCTTCCTCAGCCTTCTCTGCAGGCAACCTTCTGTCTCCCCACATCCCAGAGCCAGCCAGTCTTGCTTGTCCACCAGGGACAAATGTCCCAGCCACTCACGTTCCTCAAACCCTGTCCCCGCTCCTCTCGCCGGGTGTGCTGGTATGTTGGTGGCTGGCAAAGACAGCAGCACAGAACATCCCAGAGTAGGCGTTTCCTGAAGGGCAGGTTACATCTCACTAATTTTGATGCAGCTTCACTTGCCCTTCCCACGGTGTCTTGCACATGATTGGGACACAGTGAATGTTCCCTGGGTGAATGCACGACTAGCTGGAATGTTCTGGTCTGACCCTCCTAGAGTTTGTCTCCTTCCCACCCAGCCAGCCAGAGTCCAGACCCACACTACCCGGCGTTATCACTGAACCTGCCTTGAAGGTTTCCCATGTTTTGTGAGGTACCCAACTCCCCAGAAGATCCCTCCCCTCTGCAGAGACCTCTGTTCCAATTGCTAGTAAATGCACCCTAGGACAATTTCCTACAAGTGATCATTCCATCCAGACTAGTTTCAGAAATGAAGAAACAGTGAATAGAAAACCTTTTTATTCCCCTTCTTTGGCAGTGGGTTTTCAAATATTATGTTACAAATACTGTAACAAAAGGTTGGACTAATTTTAGCTGCAAAAAGAGAAAAGTATAGATAACTGAGGGAGGGGGTGAAAAACTGTCAAAACTAGGAAATGTGGGAGCATCTGGGTGGCTCAGTTAAGCATCCTACTCTGATTTCGGCTGGGGTCATGATCTCAGGGTCCAGAATCAAGCCCTGTTTCGGGCTCTGTGAAGGAGCCTGCTTAGGATTCTCTCTCCCCCCACTCACCCCCCACCCCCAAAACAGGAAATGTGCAGGGATGATTTACAGTCACCCATACTCTGTCTTGTCCCAGGACACTCTGTTGGCTTGACACTTGAACATCAAAAACAGTGTTTTCCCTCTCCAGATGTGATCTGGATCCTAGTTTCTGGAACATCTATAATCTTGGAGGTTTTTTTTTTAATTTATATGGATAGAAATATGTAGGCGTGGATATATCAGGTACAGTGATTTGTTCTGAGTAAGCAACACACTTACTGTATAAAACAGAAAAATATTCCAGGGGGAACATAAAAATAACCCATAGTCTCACCACTGAGAATCTGCCTCCTGAGTCTGGGCCTTTGTGTTTGAGTTTGGATCAAACATGGGAATTTGTGTTTGGCTTCTGGATGCCATTTGCATTGCCCTTCCAACTCCACAATGTGATATCCAGAAGATTAACCAGCCAGAGGTCACCTGTTAGTCCTTACCCCATGTGAGAGGTGGGCAGGAGGCAAGAGACAGGGAATGGTACTTAGTGGAGTCAAGCCTTTGAACTTTTTCTGCACCTCACCTTCATATCTCAGGTTTCACCTTGAAAATATCTTTTTTTTTTTTTTTAGGATTTTATTTTTAAGCAATGTCTCTAGCCAATGTGGGGCACAACCCCGAGATCAAGAGTCACACACTCTTAAGGATGGAGTCATTCATGTACCCCAAAAATGTCTCTTGACTAGAGTTTCATTTTTTTCCTTCCTCTTCCACTGGCCACATTCCATCTTCTCCACAGTCCATAGAACAAAGACTGACAAGGACCAACAAGAGCTAATATTTTTTGAGAGGATTTAATCCCCTTAACATCTATACACAGGGTAGCATAATAAGCCTATATTACAGATGAAGAAACTGAAGTTCGGGGAGTGAATAACTGGGCCAAGATCTCTGTGAAAGGAAATGGTTAGATCCCGGATATGAATTGAGATAGAGATCATGTAATTCCAGAGTCTTGGACCAAACGCTACGCCAGCTGGCCTTGGTACTAACCAGAAAAAAATCCTGGATCAAGCTGATTGGATTTGCATGTTGAAGCACAGCATACATACCAGAAAGTATAAGGATATAGTTTAATATATTACCCAAAAGGAACATACCTGGCAACCAGTACCCCCAAGAACTAAAACATCACCAACTCTCCAGGAGCCCCTTCATCTACCCATCCGAAGTCACTTCCCTCTCTTCCCCAAGAATAACAAGTATTCTAACTTCTGAATTAGTTTTGCTTGCTTTTGAGCTTCATTTAAATGGAATCATACAGAATGTACTCCTTTGTCAGACTTCTTTCATTTTGTTTGTCAAGTTTCAAACATTTTTGAATGTGGCTGTAAGTTCATTTTTATTTCTGTATAGCATCCCATTGTTTTTTTTAAAATGCTCTATTTTATTTATTCTTTCTATTATTCATGCACATTGGGGGTGTTTCCAGTTTAGGAAATTACCAAGTCAGGCTGCCCTGACCGTTCTTTAGCATGGTGAACGTATGTAGGCATTTCTACAGGGTATTTACCGAAGAGTGGGCTTCTGGGGCCAAAGACTAGGTGTAAGTCCTTCTTTAGCAGATACTACCACTTTCTGAAGTGGTAAACTACCAATTTCTGAAAGTGGTTGTGTGCTTTTCCACCTCAGCGATTTTTAAGAGTTCCAGTTGCTCCACATCCTCCTCAATACTTGCCGTTGTCAGTGTTTTTTATTTTAGCCACTCCGGTGTTTGTGTAGCGGTGTTTCATTGTGGTTTTAGTTTGAACCTTCTTGGTGAGTAATGATGTCATGTAAACTTTTATACACTTTTAGTTGTATTTCTGTAAAATATCTGATCAAATTATTTACCAATTTTTTTCTGCTGGATTGTCTCTTATTAATTCATAGGATACAGTTACATATCCTATCTGGTGCTTCTCCCCCAATAAATAGATGATGACAAGTGCTTATTCCCATTCCATTCTAGCCTTCTAACTCTCTGGAAGGTGAAGAGAAATTCTTGATAAGGTCCAATTTAGTAATTTTTGTCTTTATAGCTAGTATAGTTTATGTCCCAAGGAATCTTTGCCTGCCCTCCCAGTCATGAAAATATTCTCCCAGGGGTGCCTAGGTGGCTCAGTGGGTTAAAGCCTCTGCCTTTGGCTCAGGTCATGATCCCAGGGTCCTGGGATCAAGCCCAGCAACAGGCTCTCTGCTCAATGGGGAGCCTGCTTCCCCATCTCTTTCTTTCTGCCTGTCTCTCTGCCTACTTGTGTCTCTGTCTGTCAAATAAATAAAATCTTTAAAAAAAAAGAAAAAAGATAATTTTCTCCTAAATTATCTGCTACAAATGTTACTGTTTTGAGCTTACACATTTAGATTTAAAACCCGCCTGGAATTGATTTTGTTTATGATGGGGTTTGGGGGTAGGAGTCAAGATTAATTTTGCTCCCATATAGATAACCAGTGACCCTGGGCCATTTACTGAGAAGACTATCTTCTTCTCCATCATTCTATGTGCTTCTTTTATCATCTACAAGATGTTCATATGTGCGGGTCTCAGCTGGACTCTGTCTCTTGCTCCTTCTGTCTGTCCTTACACTATTATAGCTCACTGCCCAGATTACTGTTGCTTTATACTAAGGCTTACCATCTGGTAGTGTAAGCCCTCCAAGTTGGATCTTCTTTAAGATTGTCTTGACTATTCTTGGCCACTTATATTTCTATAGAAATTTTGAAAGCATATAGTTAATGTCCACCAGATATCTGTTGACATACTTTTACTGTGGCTCTATGAATCTATACATCAGTTTTGGGAAAAATGACATCTTAATGATATGTAGAAAAAAAAGCAAACACACACACCAAAAAAAAAAAAAAAAAAAAACACCACCAAACTGACCAAAAAGTCCTAATAGAATTGATGAACTTGGAATAAATATTTGCAATTCACATTACAAAGGAGCTCACATCGCTCTTACCTAAAGAGTTCCTAGAAACCGATAAGGAAAAGAACAGACACATTGTGGGAAATTTGGCAAAAGACATGAATCCACAGTTTATAGAAAGAGAAATATAAATAGCCTTAAATATGTGAAAATAGGCTCAGGCTTAGTCATAATATGACAAAATTGTGAAGTTTAAACATTTGACAATACATTCTAAAGCTAAAGGGGGAAAAAAGGTAATTCTTTCCTCCCCAGGGTCTCCACCCCACCAGGTCCAGCACTCTGTGGACCCACCTGATTGTGTGTGGGGCACCCATGGGGCTCCAGAGGACTTGGGGAGCTCAGAGGTGGCAGGTGGGGGGATTACATAGAACTCACCTAAGCAGAGATATTGGCCGAGTGAACAGCTGGGCACAGTGAGGCGGGCTCAGCTAGAGAAAGTAGAGCTTCCCCTCACAGCTCATTCTCTCCCCTTTTCCAGGAAAGCTGGGTCCTCAGGAACTTCTTCTCACTGCATGCCATTCACTGTCTGAAAAAGACATGGGGAGAAGTTTCCAGATGGGAGTCCTCTCTCCATAGAAGCAGGGTGGATGAGGAATCTCCCGCAGGGCTGGCTTTGCCCCTTCTTTCAGCTGGGACCTTCTGGGAGGCAGCCAACCTTGGGAACAGAGATTGAGCTGGGAGTGGAGCCTCTAAGCCTCCCTGGACGCTCAGACCACCAGTTCTGCTTCAGGAATCCATTCCCTCCAATGTCAGAGATTGGGCTGGGCCAAACCAGAGATTTTCAAGTGTTCACTTTATAGCAGCAAATTCTATGTCCAGTTGGAACCCAAACCAGTCAAAACATGCTGCTTGGAAGAAATGAGAACGGGAGCCCCAGCATGAAGACCTGTATGAAGGCTCCCCTTCCCAGGCTCATGGAGCCCTTTGAGCTCAGAGGAAACTGTGGGAACCCTCATCGGGACAGTTTTGATCTTTTGGGTTCTCAAATAGAAAGTATTGACACTCACAGCTTTCCCATCATTCCTCCAATTTTCCTTCCTTCTGTTCTTTCTCTTCTCCTCAGGAAGAGCTCCTGAAAATTTCAAAAGCTTTGTGGCAAAGACAACTCACCAGGCAAGTGGAGCCGGAGGTCTGGAAAGAGAGGAGGAGGTGGAGAGGGGGACCAGGCACGGTGTGGTTTTATTTCTCATCTAATGTATCTTTGAAAAATTCCAGTCTTGTTTACATTAGCAGAAAGAAGGTACTGTTTGGTCTATAAGCAGGTGGGGGG